>RJVU01057857.1:4189402-4250228 GCA_003731715.1 Anabarilius grahami | reverse complement strand
TGGCATGAAAATGTAAATATGAATAATATTTACATTGATATTTTATTCATAAAACATTCTAGGGGTGCCAATAATTGTGGAAAAACATTTATTTCATAATGTGACTTTCCCTTCAATGAAAGGTTAGATTTTTGCTAATTTTATGAATTAAAGATCAAAAGGATAAACAATGCAGATTTATATTTACAGTCATCTTTTAATCATATTTACCAAGGGTGCCAATAATTCTGACCACAACTGTATACACACACACACACGTAATTCTCACCTAACATTACAAATTTGTAATATATTTTGATGCATAATTTTAGATAACCATTTTGTCTTAGCAAATCATGCTGTTATAATAACAACAGGCTCTAGTCTTCCTGTGATCTTATGTTAAGTGTCATAGACAATGGATGGATGAGAAATAGTAATAGTGATTGAGCACAATAGAGAATAATTTATATTTAGCTTTGACTGGTACAATATGTAGTATGAAACACTGCTCAAACCTTCTGCTCAAACCTGCTGCAGCTAACTCTGATACTTCAAAGAAATTGACCACAATCATATCCTGTGCAAGAGCAGAACAACAACATACATGTAGCTGAATTTACTATAGAGCACTTGTACTTCAGCTGACTTTTTCGTGGATCTAAATCAAACAGATTGCAGAATCTAAAATCTCTTAATATACAGTAACATTACACTTACAAAAATGCTTAAAAATTTAAAAAATTTAAAAAAAAGGTTTAAGAAAAAAACCCCAGCCAAGAATAAAGGTGAAGAGGTTCCACTTAAGGATGATGAGCAAAAGACTCGGCACGCAGAGACCTCCGATGGTAAGACAATGCTTTTTTTTTTTATCTTTAAATCATTTTTAGAGGGTAAAATACAACATCTTATCAGCATCTTTTGGGGAAAGTTTGCCAAACACTTATCATTCTAATGGTGACTTAAACATCATTCAACTTTTACAGCAAAATATGATTAAAAACACTACATAAAGCTAAAACATCAATTATATCTGAATAACAAACATTTATGTCATCATAAATTCACATGCTTTGACCAAAAACACAAACAAACAAACAAAAACAGCCAGGAATAAAGATTTCTCTTGTGAAAGACATGCCACAGCATGCAGGGACCTCTGATGGTAAGACAAAAAACTTTTTTATTTTTAAATAATTGAGTAAAGTCAGATGTTTTAGAGGGTAAAATACAACATAAGTTGTACCATGCTTTGACCAAAAACACAAATTATTTAAGTGCATCATCAGTGATCAAACTGAGCATTGTATTCTCCTTTGAATGTGGACACTGGTGCAGTCCTTTTGCATGTTGTTGTTGTTTTTTCAAAAGCAATTAATTCACAGAAATTCACATGCATTTAGCAGGAGAACAGGAAAGCACAGCCGACTTAAGGATTGCATCTGATTCAGAGGATGAAGAAGTGAATGGCGAGAAAGCGTTTGAAATTCTCAGAAAGATTTTGAGTGAACATTCAAACCCCGAGGACCTTGACAAAGCAGCTGAGGTGTTGAAAAGATGGAGCAAACTGAATGATGTTACCATAGACAAGAAAGAAGGCAGCTTCCCTCAAAACTGGCTCTGTGAGTATCTTCAAGAAATAGACCAGTTGGTGGAAAACCTTATTCCCACACTACCAGTAGAGGGAGCACATGGATCTCAGTTAGAGCATTTACAGGACTTTCTAAAGAACACACAGAGCAAGATATGCTATGAGGTCCTTCGATTAACACCGGTACTGGAAGATGCTGGGCTGCTAGTTCATCTGACTGACAGTTACAGCCGTCACCTCTTTACCAAGTTGGACCTGCTGCTAAACAGAGATCTGTCTGTGAAGGAGACCTTCTGCCTTTTACTGTGGGGAAAAGATGTTTTCTTCAGGTATGCACTGCAAATTTGATGTAAATGTGAAATTTGTATAACAAACAAGTTCATTTTGAACTGTTGAAATTTACACTACCATTTAAACGTTTGGAGTCACTGGATACTTTTATTCATCAAGGATGTATTAAATTGATCATAAATTACACTAAATATATTTATTGTATTTAAAAAATATGCTTTTTACCATCACAGGAATAAATTACATTTTAAAATATATTAAAATAAACTGTTGTAATAATTGTAATAACGTTTCACAATATTACTGTTTTTACTATATTTTAGAACAAATAAATGCAGCCTGGAAGAGCATAAGAGAAAACATTTAAAAAAAATCTAATCTTTTGAACATTAATGTGTACTTCTTAAACTACTACTTATATGTACTCATTCATGTTTCAGCTCAAAACTGACAGTGTACGACCCGCTGCGGTTGACAGGATGGATTGAGAAAGCAAAGCTGAAACTACTTACACATCTTCAGGTAGGTCTTCACAGTTTATGACTGCTTGAGTGTTATTTTAAGTACTGTATTTGACTCTCATTATACTGACTAATATCACAGTAATGCGTGAAAGGACCCAAATCAAGAGAGATGTAACACACATGTCTCTGTCCCACTTTAATTGCAACAGAATGACATCTCTAGGACTTTAGAGAACATCCTGCACTATGATGAGCAACATGGACATAATGAGGACTCAATGAATGAAGAAACGTTCATAAGAGTTCACATGGATGTCATTCAGGTAGCTCTTGGAGAGAGTTTTTTTTTATTTTCTCATGTAAAAAGGTATCATATAGGGGATTTGTATGATATATTTCTCGATTATTTCATGTTTTGTCTTCACAGTGCCTGAATCATGTTATTTTAGATGCTAAAAAGGGTGGTCTGACCTTGATGCATGCAGTACAAATACTCTGTAGTGAAGAGCTGCGTGGTTTTGCTCAGAAGTAGGTTTTTCCTCATCTTATATTAGGTTCACACATTAAAACGATTCTCATTTACAGTGATTATTATTTTAGTGTATGGTTGAGGGAGAGGGGAGGTTTGTGATCCTGTACTTAATATAAATATGTGTTTTCTTAGGTATGTGGATACTGAGAATAAACGTCTAAAAAAACAAAATTTCACTGAGAAGAACTCTGTGTATCTGTTTCGGATCATCAACACTTGTATGCAGCTCAGGTATTTACTAATGATCATTAAATATATGTGGCTGAGAATAACATTGTATAGTTAAGTGTCAGATTATAATTGTGGGGACATTAAGATAAAGTGACTAATATTTGACTGCCATATTTGGCTAAAATATTGTCAATTATTAGGGATAGCCCTTCTGTAGAATAAAATATAGGTTATAGACTAGGGTCATTATCCTGTGAGTGTATCATTAAAAAAAAAAAAGAAATTAGTGCAAATATTAATTTCTTTGCATCAAAAACATGTTTTTAAAGTGAACTTTTTAGAGCACTTTTAATTGGCTTTTCCCTATCTAAAATGTATTGATTCACATGCTTACAGTAAGAGTTAACCCTGCAATCTTTTATCCCTGAATAACATTAAAATCAGTGTTATTTTACTACAGATGTTGTGCTACACAAATCAGTTCAGAAAAAAACAACAGCGATGACGTCTCAAGCACTATAAGCATGCTACAGAAACTGGAAGATAATGCTTTGTCCATTGTACAAAAGATTATGGAAAGCTTAGCACAGGTATGTCTCGATTATTTCAACATATGTGTTTATGATCATCTGTTCAGAAGAAAAGATCATGGACTTGAAATTAAAGGACTTTTAAATAAACTTTTCCTGATAATTTACTCACCCCCATGTCATCCAAGATGTCCATGTCTTTCTTTCTTCAGTTGAAAAGAAATTAAAGTTTTTGATGAAAACATTCCAGGATTTTTTTCCATATAGTAGACTTGAATGGGCACCAAACAGTTGAAGGTCAAAATTAGTTTCACTGCAGCTTCAAATTGTTCTACACGATCCCAGATGAGAAATAAGGGTCTTAACTAGTGAAACCATTGCTCATTTTCTGAAATTTTTTTAAAAATTATACAAGTTTTAACCAGAAATGCTCATCTTGAACTAGCTCTCTTCTTCTTCTTCTTTAATAGAATTCCGGCAGTGTAGACACTGCTAAGTGTATTACTGCCCTCCACAGGTCAAAGTTTTGAACTAATTTTTATATGCAATATGCTAGTATATAACAATTAGTTCAAACTTTGACCTGTGGAGGGTCAAAGTTTGAATTTTGACCTTCAACTGTTTGGTGCCCATTCAAGTCTACTATATGGAAAAAAATCCTAGAATGTTTTCATCAAAAACTTTAATTTCTTTTCAACTGAAGAAAGAAAGACATGGACATCTTGGATGACATGGGGGTGAGTAAATTATCAGGAAAAGTTTATTTAAAAGTGAACTAATCCTTTAAGTGCGTCCGCAGAATTGTGAAATCCATAACATCTCACTGGGATTATTTCAGCTGCACAAATTGTTTCATATCATATTTCTCCATGCTACTGATATAAACAACAAGGATACTGATACAAACACATTTTATATCAATCTTACAGTCCTGTTTGTCTTTAAATGTTAATTTGTAGGACAATTTAGGAAGTTATTTCAAGAAAAAGAATGTGGATATTGATATCCTGATGGAGGCAATCCACGAGCAGTGTTCATCTCTGCCCGAGACCGCCTTAGAGATCAAAATGGTACGCACCATGTATGACCTTAAATCCAATCAAAAGATTCAAGCTTCATACCTCACCCTCATTCTCTCCAACACTCCCTTTATTTCTGACAGATCATTGTGAAAATAGCTTACGACTGTGTTTCCAAAGTGTACCTGGAATGCCTGTTGAAGACAAAGTACAGAAAGCTAGAGAAGCTTTGGGAAAATGCTGAGGAAAAGATAAACGAGGATGTTCAGCGTTTTCACGAAACATTCTCTGAACTGGTGAAAAAAAATATCTCTTTCATTCATTTGTATTTAAGGACTGATTTCCTGATGCATTTGACCACTGGAAATCAGGTTCAAACTATATTTAAAGGGGACCTATTATGCCCTTTTTAAAGTCTTGATTTTGTTTTTTGCTAGAATAGCTTTTCATGCTTGGATGTTCTCATTTTTTTGTTGCAGCATCTCTTCCCACTCTGTCTGTAACACTCTGTTTAATTTCCGTTTCTATGAAGCCCCTCCTTCTGTAAAGAGTAATGTGCTCTTATTGGTCAGCTGGATCAGCGTGTTTGGTGCATTAAAGTCGTGTCGGAAATATCGTATTTACGAGTTGAACACACATTATTGCCACAACAGTGTCATAAAATACGAGTGGGAAGCTCAGGATTTTCTTTAAGCCTTGAGTTTGGGGCAAGTCAGTGAGGAATACTTATTATATTTAATAGTGGCATTGTTAGGCTTGTTTATATTTACTACAAAATAAGTTAATAGTCTGCACACAATATAATAGCATAGTAATAATATTGTTACGTGTCTGAACGTCACTTATGTCGTGTAATATTGTTGTGTGGCGCAAAGTTGTGTGTGAAGTGCTCTCTCTCTTTTTCTCTCGCTCTCCCCCTGTTGCTCCGTGCTAATTGATGTAAACAGGTGCAGCTGTTTACGTGGGTGGAGCCGACGATCATTCGGAGGATAAAAGCTTGGAGGGAAGACTGTTTGATGAGTTCCTACTCTTGCTTCCTTGGTGTTGTTAGGCTACCAGTCAAGTGTGCGTGACGCTGCTGGATTAGCCTTTCAACAAAATCTTTGTGTGGAGTACAAATTGTTAGCGGTATTGGCCGGTAAATGTTCAATTGCCCTTTTCCATGCAGACCGTTTGTTAGTGGGAGGCCCTTCTTTTGTTTAATATTTTCTCCTGTTTTTCTGTTAAGCAGGGAGGTAAGATTTGTGTTTTTGTTATTTCTTTCCAGGAAAGATCTTTAAAAATAGGTAGATCCCTTATCTTTTGTTTATTGTTTTGGTCGTCCCACTGACTTCAAGCCAGCCTTTTATTTTCTTAATTTAAGAAATAAACATTTCCTCTCTGATTCTACTTGTGACATTGTGGTGTTTGCGGGAGCAGGAGACGGGACTCCGGGCGACACATGTTAAAACCCCCTTGCGTTCACACTTTTAGTTCGGTTCGTTTGGTTCGTTTGGTCCGGACCAAAGAAGAAAAAAAAACATTTAGTCCTGGTCCGATTAGCGTTCATATGGGCAATTTTATCACCAAACCAAAAGATACCGAACCTTAAGGCATAGGGATACATTCACAACCTGATTGGTCAGATTTTATGACGTATTGCCTATTTTGAGACGGAACTCACCGAACATCCAAAACAATGCTGTGTGCTGATGTAAATGCGCTCGTTGTGTGTGTGTGTAGCCTGCATGTGATGGTATTTTGGACAGCTGGGAACTCGTGAAGAGCTTATAAAATGTGTAAAGGAGTCAAAACAGCGGCGGGAATCCATCCGTCACACACACAAACAATCTGCTGCGTGGAGACGCGCGTCTGATGCCTGTGATGGGCAAACTCGCGACTATGATGAGAAAAAGCGACATGCGTGAGGATTCTGTCCTTTTTAGGGTCTTGTCTTCCTGTTTTTGGTTCGTTTACATGTCTTTGGTCCGTGTTGCGTTCATATATCATTCGAACCGCACCAGAGTTCGTTTGGAAGCGGACCGAGACCCATCTTTTCAGCGGTCTCGGTCCGCTTGTTTGGTGCGCACCAGGGTTCGGATGGCAGCGTTCACACATGTTCAAATGAACCGCACTAACCGAGCAATCGCACCAGGGTTTGTTTTAATCGAACCAAAAATGACAAGTGTGAACGCACCCTAGTTCCTCATTTACTAGAAGTAGAGTTATAAACCTTTCTGTATTTTTGAATAGTTAATTAATAGAAGGTACGCCGCCATCTTGCTCCAACAAAAGTGACTTGAACACACCTAATGTGTTTAAACTTGACTTCTCCACTCTTAATACAAACTTCCCAGAAGGACTTGAATGCACCAATCAGTCAACCGCTTTGAGCATGTTTCAGAAATGTCATGTCCATAACTGCGAGTTTTAACCTACTGTACTAAAGCAACTCAAGCAGACCTCACTCTTTTTTTCTTTCTTTTTTTTGCATATGCCTTGGACAGGAATTATTTAAATGTGAGGTGTACCCAGGGTTGGCAGGTTTTCACAACGAAATCTGCCCAATTGCTAATTTCTGGGGAATCCTCTTTTTGGCGGGGTTCCTCTGGTAAAATACATATTCCAGGGGGTAAATGACATGTTATTTGGGGTCGCTTCAACCCAAGGACACGAAAAATAAACTGTGGCAACAGTGTTAAAGTAGCCCAACTTGGCAACACTGTGTACCTTCCCGGAAAAGAACTCAATTTCAATCAAGGCATTTCTGGGAGTTCAGACAAAGCCACTGGAAGGCAAGCCTGCTACCGTTAACCAAAAAAAGCGTAACGGGTAATGCTAACTGGCGGTATGGGCAGTACGCAGGGAGGAGTTTTGAACGGCGACACGATAGGCTGAGAGGTGCCGCACGTGATTAAGTTAGCCGCTACGCTTTCTCCAATGGTAAGAGATACAGACCCTCTTATCTCCCTATAATAATACGATCTCTGGTTCAGAATAACTCCCTTTGGAGTGACTTTGTAACTTTGCAGACTTTTTTCATGCTCAAACAACAATATTGCACCGTAAAGAAAGTTTAAAATGTAAAAAAGCGTAATAGGACCCCTTTAAAGTAATTGTTCCACATATTGACTGCTGACATAAGAGAACAGTGTGTTTTTATATTCATTATATAAATAAATAAATAAAAATCATGGTTTGATTTTTCTGCCTGCAGAATGGCAGTGTTGCCCAGCAAAACTTCACTCATTCTCTGAAGGAGCTGGTTTTGCTTCACAGTGATGTAGAGGCACTGAAGATTACCTGTGGTGTTTTGTTCAAAAATTTCCCAAATGAGAGGTAAACCCAGACCAGTCATTAACACTTCACTGCAGATTCAAACATGTATTTAAATGCATGTTTTTTCATTGTGTGAGAGTATTCAATCATTGAAGTCTTCTGAATGTTTTGCAGTGAGCAGTATGTACCTGGTCTGCTGCGCTGGAATGGGGTGTTATCAGAGCGACAAGTGAAGGAAGTACTGGATGCGATCCCGGACAGGTCTCTAAATCATAGACCTGTCACCTGTTCTTTGGGCCTTTGTTGTTTTTGTTGTAAATAGCTTGCTTCAAAATAAGTGCTTCTGAAAGAGCTCTACAGAGCTACTCCAGTGACTTTATCTCCCATGTCTGTCTTAAATAATAAAATGTTTTTTAAAATGTAGCCAACTATTAACTCTTTCCCCGCCATTGACAGAATTTTCTGGCTTTCTGTGCTTTCACTGTTATTGGGGGCACTATTATGGGTGCTATTATTATCTTCTAAAAGAGTACTAATGTTGCCTTCACATGCAATCAGAAATTTACTACTTCCCAATTCTGAAGTCGTGATTACGATCTTATCGCATTCAAATTTCGAATTGAGAGAGCGTCAATTTTTTTAAAACTAGGAAACTAGTATTTACAATAATTTTGATAGTATGTGAAGGCAGCATAAATCTCCTGATCAAAACACAGGCGAAGAAGCAGCAGAAACAAGCAATAACATATGTAAGTTTTGATCATCGTTCTGAATCCGATCTAGATGTAGTCTTTGACAAAAACTCGATTTTCTCAACTTTTTGCTTAAAATGTTGCTTTTTTATTAAACTTACCCACATTCAAATGTTGATTTAAAAAAATTAAGCAGAATGTCTGTTATTTCTTTTGATATATGCATGTTCAGATATTCATACAACATAATATTATGGGGGTCAGGAAACTTTTGTGAAAATGATCAAAAATACTGTTGCTGGCTGGCAACTTTAAAAAAAAAAAGCTGGCAGGGTTAGTTGATGTAGCCTAGGCCTACTTATTATGTGCAGGCTGTCCTGGCACTGTTTCCTAGATGCGTTTTTGATAATCTGATCTGAAGTGTTCAAAGCTTAATACAGGTGGAAATGATGTTAATTAACCCTGTAAAGCCTAATAGTCAGAAAAATATATGTTTTTGAAATGGAACCGTTTATTGAGTATCATATTTGATACATCAGGCTTTTATTAGTAAGATAGTCAGATACATAGGAGAATAGTAGGATATATAAGAGAATGTAAACGTATTTGGTTTTATTCAGAGGCCTAAACTGAGAAAAATATGCAATTTAGTGCAGTTGCTGATATTTATATGATCAAAAAGTAAGATAAAATTCTGATAGCTTGTAATGTAATCAATGAGCTCCTTATAACAACAGTCTACTTACATAAAATGCATTTAAATATTTCACTCAAAACATATAATACAATGCAATACAATGACAATTGAGAGATAAATGTTCCTCAAAAGCCTGATGCAGATGCAAATTTGAGATTTAGGCTACATTTGAACTGTATCATTATGCTCAGTTTTGGTTTTGTTTTTGTCTGTTTTCTGTTCCTGTTTGCCTGTGTTCCCTTTGCTAGTTTGTCTCCATGATTTTTAATTGAGTTTTCATGTTAATTAACCATGTATGTACTGTATTTCAGCTCTGAGTTTCCTTCATTCAATGTTTGGTATTGTCAGTGTTATTGTGATTGTATTTGATTTATTCTCCTCCTGAGTGTTCCTTGTTTATTTTATTAAAGACTGTTTAGTTATCTAACTCATTCGTTGTGTGCGTTCATTACAGCCAATCCCTGACATTAACAGGACCCCCCCCCCCAAAAAAAAATTATGTATAATCAGTAAAGTTAAGTTGCTTCTGTCAAGTGTTCATCTTGAAACATTACTGAAAATATAAAAGTTATTCTTATGTTTACTTTATAAAAATCAGTAAAGTTTTCACAGTAAAAAGACACATGTACAAAAACCTGAAGAGATTGAGTTTAGAATAATAATAAAAGGCCTTTTGCTTGCTAAAAAATATATAAAATATCAATCAGATGACAGAAGGCATGTAGAAGATTGTGTATAACAGGTTTTTCAGCAAAGTTTTGATTATTTTGATATTTAGACGCCTTAGTATCAACTATCATATATACTTCATCACTCTGTCTCCTCTCCACCAATAAGCAGGTGTGTGGTGGGCGTTCTGGCGCAATATGGCTGCCGTCGCATCATCCAGGTGGATACTGCACATTGGTGGTGTTTGAGGAGATTCCCCCTACCGTATGTAAAGCGCTTTGAGTACCCAGAAAAGCGCTATATAAATGTAAGGAATTATTATTATTATTATTATTATTAAATATGATACAGCAGGCTTTAAGGCATTAAAACCATGAAATTTAATTGATTAAATTAGATTGGTTTATCCTCATGCCATAATTCAGGACAAATGTGTGTCTTGTTTTACCTGCACATCACTGTTACATGATCTACCATGTTTGTGTGTTGGCTCAATACTGCCACGGCACTTCTAAGGACTGCATGTTTTTCACTTTCATTTTCACTTTCCCTTTTATAAGAAATAACTTCTTGCCACTATATATGGTCTTTAAAATTGTAATTGTGCGATTTAACAATATTACTATTGTAGTTTGTAACACAGTGTAGTAAAATGTGCTGTTTTTGTAAAGTTTTTATGTTACAGTTTCAATTTAGGATGGCACTATCAAAGAGTTTGGTTTACTTTTAGTAATCTTGCATAGCGTCAGAGTCTCCAGTTGGTCCAAGGACTTGGAATCTGTAATGTGAGAGGACAGTATGAGACTGGGTTTCACTTTCATTTAGTGTCAGAACGTCCAGTTAGTCCAAGAATGTGGAATCTGTGAGGCGTGAGGAAAGTACCAAGCAACCAATGGCTAAGCTGCAAATTCATTGGCTGGAATATGTTTATGAGGGAAACTCCCATAAATGTACCTGTTTTAAGGACTGTAATCTCACCATTTATTCTGGTGTATACTGTGGTACAAGTGGGCACTTTATTTCAAATATGGCATTGAAGCAAACAAAAATATTTTAAAATAAGTTGAAAGGAAAAAAACTGCTTGAAAGAAGAGAAACCTTTAATGAAAAACATCGAGCAGACAGATGGAAAGACTCTCTTGTTAATTTTCTGTGATAGCCATTGATTTCACACTTGTTATTTAAGAAAGCATGTTTGTCAGAAATGCCAACAAGCATATTGTTTAATGTTTTGTATCTTTGCATTATTTGATTAATCACAATTTAGTTTAGGCTTAAACAAGATTTCAAAGTGTGTGTGTGTGTGTTAATTTATTCAAATGTTTTTTGTGTGTGTGGGTTTTTTGTTTTTTTTGCATTTCTATAAATGTTAAAATCTAAAATTAATTTGGATATTTGAGGGGTTACAACATCAAAATATCAGGGTGATTCCAATATGCAGGATAACAAACAGGAAATGATATCATAGAGATGACCCCTGCAGACCCTCATGTGTCAGGGTCAATAAGTCTCTTAAAATAGTATTTGTGTAAGGAAGACTTATTTGTCAATGACTGTTTTAACAGGGGAACTGACGATTGAATGCATGGAAAGTTCAGATCAGTCTGGAGTGCTTCCTGATATAATTGCTCTGGATGAAGAAGTGAATGGCGAGAAAGCGCTCCATATTCTCAGAAAGATTCTGAGCGAACATTCCTTGACAAGGCAGCTGAGGTGTTGAAAGGATGGAGCAAACTGAACGGTGTTACCATAGACCAGAAAGAAGGCAGATTAGCTCAAAACTGGCTCTGCAAGTATCTTCAAGAAATAGATCAGTTTGTAGAAAACCACTTTCCCACGCTGCCAGTAGAGTTTTATTTTAAATTATGAATAGAATAAAAACTTTGTATATATGACTCAAAACTTGTCAAGTGTATAATTAACTGGTTTATATAATGTTTTGATTCATCCTGTATACCTACATTACGAACAGTAGTTCTGTCGTAAAACCAGTTTAATGCGTATATTTATTTTGCTGTAGATTTTATGCACCCCAATTCAACAATACAGATATAAACGATAGTGACGATCTCTTAAACATCATCTACATGTTAAAGGAGATGGAAGATCGCGTTTTGTCTATTGTACAAAAGATGATGAAACACTTAGCACAGGTATGTCATTATTTCATCATCAACAGTTTATGCATGGAAGGAAAGTTGGGGGATTTCCCAAGTTAACAAAATTCCAAAAAGGAAATGCCCCAGACAATCTGACATTAAGTTATTGTTAGCTTACAAACCTGCCTATCAGATTTCTCAACAATGAAGCAGTAACACTTTATAATAAGGTTAAATCTGTTTACTTAGTAAATGAATTAGACATCATGAACAATCCTTTTCAAACAAGCATTTTAATCATGATTTTACAGTAAACAATATTATATTTATAAATTGACAACCTAGAGCTCTAACCTAGAGTAAAAATTAAATAATTTGTGTTGTGTCAATTTTTTTAAAACAAATTTTACAATAGATTGAATTTGAGAAAAACTTGAAATTTGCTATAGTTTCTCTGTAAATATACTTTTCTAGGACAATTTAAGACATTATTTCAAAAAAGGGAAGTGAGCAAATTCATATCCTGACAGAGGCAATCCAAAAGCAGTGTGCATCTCTGCTTCAGAATGACGTGGGAAAGGAGATTCAAGAGGTTGGTTCTGTATTCATAAGCCACTCAAACTTAATTCCTCAAAAATGCACTTTAACTTTACATAATTCTTTCAAACTTATTTTCTGCTCCTCTGCCCCACTTTGTTTCTGATAAATCTTTGGGAATGTCGCCTACGACTGTGTTTCACACGTGTATCTGGATTGCCTGATGAAGAGCAAGATCAAACGGCTTGAGAAGAGATGGGAATATGTCGGAGAAAGGATGAGAGAGGACAATTTTCACAACACATTCACTGAACTGGTAAAAAAAATTAACTTTTTACATTTGAGGGCTATTTTCCTGATGCATTTGGTCTTTAAAGTTCTTATCTTGTTAGAAATTTATTTATACTCATAGTGTTGGTACAAAGGCCCAGTTTTTGTCTTTTGAGGGTACAATTGTTGCATGTATAAAAACAACATAGGTCGAAGGAACTGATATCTGCCATTGCTTATTGAAGCAAATGATGCAGTGCAAACTAAATTATCCGTAAAGCTTGGCTTTTTCATAAACACCTTTTGTCAGACTGGTTGAAACACTTTTCACATCCTCATAGCAATCAAGAAGTGGTCTAAGTATTATAATATGTTCAAAGTTCTGACATGAAACTCTAGATGGCACAGGCTGATAGGTCCTTAACTTAATCTGCTTTTTCTGTCATGTCAAAAATATCTTCTGTGGAACTCTCAGGACCAAAAAATTTTTGTCTAATCATTGCATTAAGTCTGAATGCAATGATAGGATGTCCTACCTGCCTGTCAACCTGTGTATTTGCATACCTCCCTGCATCCTTCTTGTGCAGACATCACACGTCATCAACGTGTTCCATGAGGCTCTATGTAGAATTGTAGACACACACAGTCATAATTTACACCGATCAGGCATAACATTATGACCACTGACAGGTGAAGTGAATAACACTGATTATCTCTTCATCACAGTGTTAGTGGGTGGGATATATTAGGCAGCAAGTGAACATTTTGTCCTCAAATTTGATGTGTTAGAAGCAGGAAAAATGGGCAAGCGTAAGGTTTTGAGCGAGTCTGACAAGGTCCAAATTGTGATGGCTAGACGACTGGGTCAGAGCATCTCCAAAACTATAGCTCTTGTGGGGTGTTCCCGGTCTGCAGTGGTTATCAAAAGTGGTCCAAGGAAGGAACAGTGGTGAACCAAGGCTCATTGATGCACGTGGGGAGTGAAGGCTGGCCCGTGTGGTCCGATCCAACAGACGAGCTACTGTAGCTCAAATTGCTCAAGAAGTTAATGCTGGTTCTGATAGAAAGGTGTCAGAATACACAGTGCATCGCAGTTTGTTGAGTATGGGGCTGCATAGCCGCAGACCAGTCAGGGTGCCCATGCTGACCCCTGTCCACCGCCGAAAGCGACATCAGTGGGCACGTGAGCATCAGAACTGGACCACGGAGCAATGGAAGAAGATGCCTGGTCTGATGTATTACGTTTTCTTTTACATCACGTGGATGGCCGGGTGCGTGTGCCTCGCTTACCCGGGGAACACATGGCACCAGGATGCACTATGGGAAGAAGGCAAGCCGGCGGAGGCAGTGTGATGCTTTGGGCAATGTTCTGCTGGGAAACCTTGGGTCCTACCATCCATGTGGCTGTTACTTTGACCTATCTAAGCATTGTTGCAGACCATGTACACCCTTTCATGGAAACGGTATTCCCTGGTGGCTGTGGCTTCTTTTAGCAGGATAATGCGCCCTGCCACAAAGCATAAAATGGTTTGTGGACCACAACAACGAGTCTGAGGTGTTGACTTGGCCTCCAAATTCCCCAGATCTCAATCCATTCGAGCATCTGTGGGATGTGCTGAACAAGCAAGTCTGATCCATGGAGGCCCAACCTCGCAACCTACAGGACTTAAAGGATCTGCTGCTAACATTTTGGTGTCAGATACCACAGCACACCTTCAGGGGTCTAGTGGAGTCCATGCCTTGACGGGTCAGGGCTGTTTTGGCAGCAAAACAGTGACCAACACGATATTAGGAAGGTTGTCATAATGTTATGCCTGATCGGTGTATATAAAACATAATTTATATCCAGCTTCTGACTGGTACCATATATGGCATTTATCATTTAATATGAAACATTGCTCAAACTTTCTGCTCAAACCTGCTGCAACTACTTCTAATACTTCAAAGAAATGAACCACAATCATATCCTGTTCAAGAGCAGAAAAACAACATACATGTAGCTGAATTTACTATAGAGCACCTGTACTTCAGCTGACTTTTTCATAGATGTAAAGATTGAAGAATCTAAAAGCCCTTAATATACAGCAACATTACACTTACAAAAATGATTAAAGCATTAAGAAAAGCGTTTAAGAAAAAAAACCCTGCCAGGAATAAAGATGATCAGTTTCCTCTTGTGAAAGACATGCCAGTACAGCACGCAGAGACCTCCGATGGTAAGATAATGCTTTTTTATTTTTAAATAACTGAGCAAAGTCAGACATTTGGAGGGTAAAATAAAATAAAATAGTAAGTATCTTTGGAAAAAAGGCATTTTAAATGCATTCAGACTGTAAAAACAAAAGTTGATAAAATTCGAGGCAACCGGCTGCAGGACTTTTTTGAATATGGAAAAATTGTTACATGAATTTAATTAAAGTTGATCAAACATAATATGATAAATTTTGTAAACTCAAAAATAATAAAGTTTTACTTATGGATCCAAGTTCAATAAGCTTGCATTTCAAATTAAGCTGAGCATTATTATTTCATGAAAGTGTAGGTTTGTTGAGCAAACTGATAAAAATATTATATAAACCAAAACAAGTTACTTCGCCAAACACTTATCATTCTAATGGTGACTTGAAAAATCATACAACTTTTACAGCAAAATATAATCAAAAACACAACATAAAGCTAAAACATAAATTATTTCTGAATAACAAACATTTATATCATCATAAATCCACATGCTTTGACCAAAAAACACATACTCAGGCTCAGCAGCTTGTTAGTTGGACCCTCACCACCAAACTTGTGGTTTTTAACATTTTAAGTTGCTCATATTAAACTTTTTCTACATTCGAAAGTTCATTCAGCTTTTAAAATAAGAGTTTGTCTAAAAATGTGCAGTGCCGAATGCATGTATTCTCCTTTGAATGTAGAAACTGGTGCAGTCCTTTTGCATGTTGTTTTACATTCAAGTCTGAAATTTCAAAAGCAAGTAATGCACAGAAATTCACATGCATTCAGCAGGAGAACAGGAAAGCACAGTCGACTTCAGGATGGCATCTGGTTCAGGGGTTAAAGGGAGTGGCAAGAAAGAGCTTGATATTCTGAGAACAATTCTGAGTGAACAATCAAACCCTGAGGACCTTGACAAGGCAGCTGCAAAGCTGAAAAGCAGCTTCCCTCAAAACTGGCTCCGTGAGTATCTTCAAGAAATAGATCATTTTGTAGAAAATCACTTTCCTACGCTGCCAGTAGAGGGACCACCAGGATCTCAGTCAGAACAGTTACAGGACTTTCTAAAGAGCACACAGAGCAAGATATGCTATGAGGTCCTTCGATTAACACCGGTATTGGAAGATGCTGGGCTGCAAGATCATCTGACTGACAGTTACAGCCGTCACCTCTTTACCAAGTTGGACCTGCTGCTAAACAGAGATCTGTCTGCGAAGGAGACCTTCTGCCTTATAATGTGGGGAAAAGATGTTTTCTTCAGGTATGCACTGCAAATTTGTTGTAAATATACAATTTCCATAACAACAACATCAACAAAAGTTAATTTTGAACTGTTGAAATGTAAACTACCATTCAAACGTTTTTTTTTAAAGGATTTTATTTAGAAAAGACGCATTAAATTGATCCAAATTTACACTAAAGATATTTATTCTATCTCAAATAAATGCTTTTCTTTCTAACTTTATTTTCATAAAAGAAACCAAAAAAAAAATTAATCCTTTTTTTTTTTACAAAATATTAAGCAGCACAACAACAACCTTTTTAACTGTGATAATATAAATTGTTTCTTGAGCAGCAAATCAGCATATTAGAATGATTTCTGAAGGATCATGTGACACTGAAGACTGGAGGGATGATGCTGGAAATTCAGCTTTACCATCACAACAATAAACAACATTTTAAAATATATTAAAATAAACAGTTCTTTTAAATTGTAATAATATTTCAGAATATTACTGTTTGTACTGTATTTTTGAAGAGCCTTGAAGAGCGTAAGAGACTTCTTTAAAAAGCATTTTAAAAAAAATCTTACCAATGTTTTGAACATTAATGTGTACTACTTATACTACTGCAGTACATGTACTCATTTGTTTCAGCTCAGACTCAAAACTGAGAGTATACGACCCACTGCTGTTGACTGGATGGTTCGAGAGAGCAAAGCAGAAACTGATTCTACAACTTCAGGTAAAAGAAACACTTAAGTTTATGACTGTTTGAGTGTAATATAAATTACTGTATTTCAGTCTCATTATACTGACTAATACACAGTAATGCATGAAAGGACCCAAACCGTAACACAGATGTCTCTGTCCCAATTTAATTGCAACAGAATGACATCTCTAGGACTTTAGCGAACATCCTCTATGATGAGCAACATGGACATAATGAGGACTCAATGGATGAAGAAACGTTCATAAGAGTTCACATGGATGTCATTCAGGTAGCTCTTGAAGAGAGAAAGTAAAGCAAGACTTATTTTTATTTTCTCATAAAGAGGTATCACAGGGGATTTATATGATATATTGCTCTCATATTTCATGTTTTGTCTTCACAGTGCCTGAATCATGCTATTTTAGATGCTAAAAAGTTTGGTCTGACCTTGATGCATGCAGTACAAATACTCTGTAGTGAAGAACTGCGTGGTTTTGCTCAGAAGTAGGTTTTTCCTCATCTTATATTAGGTTCACACATTAAAACAATTCTCATTTAATGAGTATCAAGTCATTATCATTTTAATGCATGGTTGTGGCAGAGGGGAGGTTTGTGATCCTTAAAATAAATGTGTTTTCTTAGGTATGTGGATACTGAGAATAAACGTCTAAAACAACTAAAGTTCACTGAGAAGAACTCTGTGTATCTGTTTCGGATCATCAACACTTGTATGCAGCTCAGGTATTTACTAATGATCATTAAATATATGTGGCTCAGAATAACATTGTATACAGGTGCTGGTCATATAATTAGAATATCATCAAAAAGTTGATTTATTTCACTAATTCCATTCAAAAAGTGAAACTTGTATATTATATTCATTCATTACACACAGACTGATATATTTCAAATGTTTATTTCTTTTAATTTTGATGAATATAACTGACAACTAAGGAAAATCCCAAATTCAGTATCTCAGAAAATTAGAATATTACTTAAGACCAATACAAAGAAAGGATTTTTAGAAATCTTGGCCAATTGAAAAGTATGAACATGAAAAGTATGAGCATGTACAGCACTCAATACTTAGTTGGGGCTCCTTTTGCCTGAATTACTGCAACAATGCGGCGTGGCATGGAGTCGATCAGTCTGTGGCACTGCTCAGGTGTTATGAGAGCCCAGGTTGCTCTGATAGTGGCCTTCAGCTCTTCTGCATTGTTGGGTCTGGCATATCGCATCTTCCTCTTCACAATACCCCATAGATTTTCTATGGGGTTAAGGTCAGGCGAGTTTGCTGGCCAATTAAGAACAGGGATACCATGGTCTTTAAAAGTGCCAAGTCCTGTTGGAAAATGAAATCTGCATCTCCATTAAGTTGGTCAGCAGCAGGAAGCATGAAGTGCTCTAAAACTTCCTGGTATACGGTTGCGTTGACCTTGGACCTCAGAAAACACAGTGGACCAACACCAGCAGATGACTTGGCACCCCAAACCATCACTGACTGTAGAAACTTTACACTGGACCTCAAGCAACGTGGATTGTGTGCCTCTCCTCTCTTCCTCCATACTCTGGGACCCTGATTTCCAAAGGAAATGCAAAATGTACTTTCATCAGAGAACATAACTTTGGACCACTCAGCAGCAGTCCAGTCCTTTTTGTCTTTAGCCCAGGCGAGACGCTTCTGACGCTGTCTGTTGTTCAAGAGTGACTTGACACAAGGAATGCGACAGCTGAAATCCATGTCTAGCATACGTCTGTGCGTAGTGGTTCTTGCAGCACTGACTCCAGCTGCAGTCCACTCTTTGTGAATCTCCCCCACATTTTTGAATGGGTTTTGTTTCACAATCCTCTCCAGGGTGCGGTTATCCCTATTGCTTGTACACTTTTTTCTACCACATCTTTTCCTTCCCTTCGCCTCTCTATTAATGTGCTTGGACACAGAGCTCTGTGAACAGCCAGCCTCTTTTGCAATGACCTTTTGTGTCTTGCCCTCCTTGTGCAAGGTGTCAATGGTCGTCTTTTGGACAACTGTCAAGTCAGCAGTCTTCCCCATGATTGTGTAGCCTACAGAACTAGACTGAGAGACCATTTGAAGGCCTTTGCAGGTGTTTTGAGTTAATTAGCTGATTAGAGTGTGGCACCAGGTGTCTTCAATATTGAACCTTTTCACAATATTCTAAGTTTCTGAGATACTGAATTTGGGATTTTCCTTTGTTGTCAGTTATAATCATCAAAATTAAAAGAAATAAACATTTGAAATATATCAGTCTGTGTGTAATGAATGAATATAATATACAAGTTTCACTTTTTGAATGGAATTAGTGAAATAAATCAACTTTTTGATGATATTCTAATTATATGACCAGCACCTGTAATTAAGTGTCAGATTATAATTGAGTGAGTGAGTGAGTGAGTGAGTGAAGTGACTTGTGGTGAAGTGAAGTGACTTGTGGCCAAGTATGGTGACCCATACTCGGAATTTGTGCTCTGCATTTAACCCATCCAAGTGCACACACACAGCAGTGAACACACACACCGTGAACACACACCCGGAGCAGTGGGCAGCCATTGCTGCGGCGCCCGGGGAGCAGTTGGGGGTACGGTGCCTTGCTCAAGGGTCTCACCTCAGTCGTGGTATTGAGGGTGGGGAGAGCGCTGGACATTCACTCCCCTCACCGATAATCCCTGCCGGACCTGAGACTCGAACCCATGACCTTTGGGTTACAAGTCCGACTCTCTATCCATTAGGCCACGACTGCCCCCAGTCGTATATTGTGGGGATATTAAGATAAAGTGACTAATATTTGACTGTCATATTTTGCTAAAATATTGTCAATCATTAGGGACAGCCCTTGTATAGAATAAAATATAGGTTATAGACTATAGGCTCATTATATCCATTCATTTCTTTGCATCAAAACCTTTTTTAATGTAAACTTTTTAGAGCACTTTTAATTTGGCTTTTCCTCATCTAAAATGTATTAATTCACATGCTTACAGTAAGAGTTAACCCTGCAATCTTTTATCCCTGAATAACATTAAAATCAGTGTTATTTTACTACAGATGTTGTGCTACACAAATCAGTCCAGATAAAAACAACAGTGATGATGTCTCAAGCACTATAAGCATGCTACAGAAACTGGAAGATAATGCTTTGTCCATTGTACAAAAGATCATGAAATGCTTAGCACAGGTATGTCTCGATTATTTCAATGTTATTATGATCATCTGTTCAGAAGAAAAGACTACTATCACTATTTCAGCTGCTTAAATTGTTTCATATCAGATTTCTCCATGCTAATAATATAAACAAGGATACTGATACAAACACATTTAATATCAATCTTACAGTCCTGTTTGTCTTTAAATGTTCATTTGTAGGACAATTTAAGAAGTTATTTCAAGAAAAAGAATGTGGATATTGATATCCCGATGAAGGCAATCCACGAGCAGTGTTCATCTCTGCCCGAGACCGCCTTAGAGATCAAAATGGTACGCTCCATGTATGACCTTAAAACCAATCAAAAGATTCAAGCTTCATACCTCACCCTCATTCTCTCCAACACTCCCTTTATTTCTGACAGAGCATTGTGAAAATAGCTTACGACTGTGTTTCCAAAGTGTACTTGGAATGCCTGTTGAAGACAAAGTACAGAAAGCTAGAGAAGCTTTGGGAAAATGCTGAGGAAAAGATAAAAGAGGATGTTCAACATTTTCACGAAACATTCTCTGAACTGGTGAAAAAAATATATCTTTCATTCATTTGTATTTAAGGACTGATTTCCTGATGCACTTGACCACTGGAAATCAGGGTCAAACAATATTCAGGGGGGACCTATTATGCCCTTTTTAAAGTCTTGATTTTGTTTTTGGGGTCTACTAGAATAGCTTTTCATGCTTGGATGTTCAACATTTTTTGTTGCAGCATCTCTTCCCACTCTGTCTGTAACACTCTGTTTAATTTCCATTTCTATGAAGCCCCTCCTAGTAATGTGCTCTTATTGGTCAGCTGGATCAGCATGTTGTGATTTGGTGCATTAAAATCAGAAATATTGTATTTATGAGTTGAATTTTTAATTAAGAGAAGGTCCCCTGCCATCTTGCTCCAACGAAAGTGACTTGAATGCACCTGATTTAGTAAACTGTGGTAAACCCAACTCGTAATACAAACTTCCCAGGAGGACTTGAATGCACCAATCGATCAACTGCTTTGAGCGTGTTTCAGAAATGTCACGTCCATAACTGCAAGCTTTAATACACTTTGTAACTTTGCCTTTTTCATGCTCAAACAGCAATATTACAAAGAAAGCATAATAACAATTGTTCCACTTGACTGTTGACATATGGGAACAGTGTGTTTTTATATTCATTATATAAATAAAAAGATTATAGTTTGAGTTTTCTGCCTGCAGAATGGCAGTGTTATCCAGCAAAACCAGCTCCTTCAGAGAATGAGTGAAGTTTTGCTTTACAGTGATGTAGATGCACTGAAGATTACCTGTGGTGTTTTGTTCAAAGATTTCCCAAATGAGAGGTAAACCCAGACCAGTCATGAACACTACAAATTCAAACATGTATTTACAGGTGTTTAAATGTAGGCTCTCTTTTGAGAGTATTCAAACATTGAAGTCTTCTGAATGTTTTGCAGTGAGCAGTATGTACCTGGTCTGCTGCGCTGGAATGGGGTGTTATCAGAGCGACAAGTGAAGGAAGTACTGGATGCGATCCCGGACCGGTCTCCAAATCATAGACGTGTCACCCGTTCTTTGGGCCTTTGTTATTTTTCTTGTTAATAGCATGCTTCAAAATAAATGCCTCTGAACCTATCAACACCATTGACTTGAATCAGTTTTGTAAAGTTCACCCGAGCCAACTTGCAGATCTGAAATCCTATTCCTGCTCAAGGAGGTTAATATTTTCAAGCAAAGACATTTGGTAACACTTTATTTTGATGGTCCCCCAACAGACATTCTATTGACTTTAAGTACTTTGCAACTACATGTCAGCTTATTCTACTTAACCCTAACCTAACAGTCTACTAACAGTCTACTACTCTAATGAGTGTTAGTTGACATGTAGTTGCAAAGTTACCTATAGTTAGATGTATGTCTAAAAAAGCGGACTGTCAAAATAAGGTGTAACTCGACATTTACTCTTTGTTCAGATTTTGTGTTATTTGTTTAATCCTCATTGTCCAGTTGTAAGATTTATGTGAAGGTCAGTTGGTAAAAGTAAGATATGGAGAATGTTCTCCAAACATTGTGCTATTTCTGCCTTCTAGCATTCAAATCAGGGCTGCGTTTCTCAAGCATCGTGAGCTAAGTTGATTGTCGAGACCATTGGTGGCAATGGTTCTATGGTTTACTTATAGGCTTAAGATGCTTTTGGGAAATGCAGCCCAACAAGGTCCTAGATCTTTTCATTCACACCTGTCTACACATAATGCAGGAGTCAGAGCTACTCAAGTGACTTTATCTCCCAGTCTGTCTGAAATAATAATTATAATGCTTTTGAATGTGGCCAACTATAAATTGATGTAGCTAGATTGTGCAGACTGTCCACACTGGCACCGTTTCCTCCTGGTAATAAGGTGCGTTTTTGATAATCCGATCTGAAGTGTTCAAAGCTTAATACAGGTGGAAATGAGGTGAAAAGTATACGTTTTTGAAATGCAAAAGTTTTTTGAGGATCATATTTCATACATCAAGCTTTAATTCTTATATAGTATGATACATAGGAGAATAGTATGATATATAAGAGAATATAGAGCTCATACTCAATAAGATAAAAATTTATTCGGTTTTAATCAGAGGCCTAAACCGAGCAAAATATATGCAATTTAGTGCAGTTGCTGATATTAATATGGCCAAAAAGTAAGATAAAATTCTGATAGCTTAATGTAAATCAGTGAGATCCTTATAACAATGTAGCAGACTATATAAAAATTGCATATACATTTCACTCAAAACATATAATGCAATGCAATTCAATGACAACTGAGAGATAAACACTCCTCAAAAGCCTGTTGCATAATTTCATACTCACATTTTAACTGTGAGTATGCTCAGTTTTGGTTTTGTTTTCTCTTTGTTCTGTTCCGGTTTCTGTGTTCCCTTTGCAAGTTTGTCTCCATTGTTTTTGATTGAGTTCTCACATGTTCCTATAGTTACATTAATTATCCTTGTATGTTTTTCAGCTCTGAGTTTCCTTCATTCTAATGTCTGGTATTGTCAGTGTTAATGTGATTGTATTTGATTTATTCTCCTGTGATCTCCTGAGTGTTCCTTGTTTATTNTCCACACAGACCATAAAAGCAGGTCAGAGCAGTTATGATAAAACATATTCAGAATCTTAGCCAGTTGTTGATTTCCCATAGATCATTTGGGTGGTGTCTTCTTGTACATGATATTTTTCAGATCTGTCCAGACCAACTGGTTTTTCAGAGTAGCTTCTTTCTACTTCTAACTCAACAACAGACACCAGATTGACTTGAAAATGAATACAATGATTAACAAGGATTGTCTACAAGTCTCTCTTTCCCTTCCATTCGGCTGAGTCACAGAGATGATTGAAGCCCCGCCTTTCCTATACCTGCATAAAAGAACAACAACATAGTTGAAATTCATCATTGAATACAGAGAACTTGTACTACAGCTGGCTTCATGAATCTAAATCAAACAGACTCTAAAAGCCCACGATATACAGTAACATTACACTTACAAAAATAATAAAAGCGTTAACGTTTTTTGAGGATAGAAAAACCTATAGCCAGGAATATACATGCAGTTTCCTCTTGTGGTAGACGTCACTACAGCACGAAGAGACCTCCTGAGATGCTCCTAAAAAAACTGATGCATAATTTCTCACATTTTAACTTTAACGGTTATGCTCAGTTTTGGTTTTGTTTTCTCTTTGTTCTGTTCCGGTTTCTGTGTTCCCTTTGCAAGTTGGTCTCCATTATTTTTGATTGAGTTCTCACATGTTCCTAGTTACATGAATTATCCCTGTATGTATTTCAGCTCTGAGTTTCCTTCATTCAAATGTTTGGTATTGTCAGTGTTAATGTGATTGTATTTGATTTATTATCCTGTGATCTCCTGAGTGTTCCTTGTTTATTTTATTAAAGACTGTTTTGTTATCTCCTCCATCGTGCAGATACATTACAGCCATTCCCTGACATTAACAGCTCTTTAACCTTTTGTGTATTGTAATTCCCATGTCTGCCGAGGTTTTGCAGGATGTAGTCCCATGTTGACTGCATCTCACAGACCTGTTTGCTCTGTAAGCAACCTGAAGGAGATCCAGATGGGGTCCAGTAAAAAGGATTGTCTACAAGTCTCTCTTTCCCTTCCATTCGGCTGAGTCACAGAGATGATTGAAGCCCCGCCTTTCCAATACCTGCATAAGAGAACAACAACATAGTTGAAATTCATCATTTAATACAGAGAACTTGTACTACAGCTGGCTTCATGAATCTAAATCAAACAGACTCTAAAAGCCCACGATATACAGTAACATTACACTTACAAAAATAATAAAAACGTTAAAGTTTTTTGAGGATAGAAAAAACCTATAGCCAGGAATATACATGCAGTTTCCTCTTGTGGTAGACGTCACTACAGCACGAAGAGACCTCCTATGGTAAGATAATGCTTTTTTATTTTTAAATGAGTCAGGCATTTTTGGAGGGTAAAATACAACATCTTGTCAGCATGTTTGAGAGGGAAAAATGCATATTAGATGCAATCACACTGTAAAAAAACAGAAGTTTTAAAGTAAAGAAACAAAAGTAATAAAGTTTTACCTACGGGTCAAAGTTCAATAAGCTTGCATTTTACATTAAGCTGAGCTTTATTATTACATGATAGTGTCGGTTTGTTGAGAAAACAGATAAAATTACATAGAGTTATAATTTTACACACCAAAACAAGTTGTATATTTATTAAAATGGAAGAAACTTCGCCAAACACTTATCATTCTAATGGTGACTTAAACAACATACAACTTTTACAGCAGAATATGATCAAAAACACTACATAAAGCTAAAACATCAATTATTTCTGAATAACAAACATTCATGTCATCATGAATCCATATCATCATGAATCCATATGCTTTGACCAAAAACACAAATTATTTAAGTGCATCATTAGTGATCAAACTGAGCATGCTCAGTAGCTTGTTATTTGGACCATCACCACCAAACTTGACATTCGAAGTTTTTGCTTTTTAATATTTTAAGTTGCTCATACAAAACTTTTTCTACATTTGATCATTCAGTTTTTAAAATAGAGTTTGTCTAAAAATGAAATTAGTTTTTTTTACAGTTCAGAATGCATGTTTTGTCCTTTGAATGTGGACGCTGATGCAGTTCTTTTGCATGTTGTTTCACATACAAGTTTAAAATTTCAATTAATGCACATAAATTCACATGCATTCAGCAGGAGAACAGGAAAAGCACAATTGACTTAAAGATGGCATCTGCTTCAGGGGTTCAAATGAGTGGCAAGAAAGAGCTTGATATTCTCAGAAAGATTCTAAATGAACAATCAAACCCTGAGGAACTTGACAAAGCAGCTGAGGTGTTGAAAATATGGAGCAAACTGAACGGTGTTACCACAGACAAGAAAGAAGGCAGCTTCCCCAAGAAATGGCTCTGCAAGTATCTTCAAGAAATAGATCAGTTTGTAGAAAACCACTTTCCCATGCTGCCAGGATCTCAGTCAGAAAAGTTACAGGACTTTCTAAAGAACACACAGAGCAAGATATGCTATGAGGTCCTTCGATTAACACCGGTACTGGAAGATGCTGGGCTGCTAGTTCATCTGACTGACAGTTTCAGCCGTCACCTCTTTACCAAGTTGGACCCGCTGCTAAACAGAGATCTGTCTGCGAAGGAGATGTTCTGCTTAATAATGTGGGGAAAATATGTTTTCTTCAGGTATGCACTGCAAATTTGTGGTAAATGTGAAATTTATATCACAAACAAGTTCATTTTGAACTGTTGAAATGTACACTACCATTCAAACGGTTATAGTCACATTTTGGAGTGCTTTTTAAAAAAAGAAATTGATACTTTTATTCAGCAAGGATGTATTAAATTGATAAAAAAATGACACTAAATACATTTATTGTATTTCAAATAAATGCTTTTCTTTCTAACTTTGTTCATCAAATAATTCTGAAAAAAATAATCAGTTTACAGAAAAATATTAAGCAGCACAACAACCTTTTATGCTGTGATAAGAAGTGTTTCTTGAGCACTAAATCAGCATATTAAATTTTCTGAAGGATCATGTGACACTGAAGACTGGAGTAATGATGCTGAAAACTAAGCTTTCACTTCCAACCTTTTGAACATTAATGTGTACTACTTATACTATACAGTGGGTACGGAAAGTATTCAGACCCCCTTAAATTTTTCACTCTTTGTTATATTGCAGCCATTTGCTAAAATCATTTAAGTTCATTTTTTTTCCTCATTAATGTACACACAGCACCCCATATTGACAGAAAAACACAGAATTGTTGACATTTTTGCAGATTTATTAAAAAAGAAAAACTGAAATATCACATGGTCCTAAGTATTCAGACCCTTTGCTCAGTATTTAGTAGAAGCACCCTTTTGATCTAATACAGCCATGAGTCTTTTTGGGAAAGATGCAACAAGTTTTTCACACCTGGATTTGGGGATCCTCTGCCATTCCTCCTTGCAGATCCTCTCCAGTTCTGTCAGGTTGGATGGTAAACGTTGGTGGACAGCCATTTTTAGGTCTCTCCAGAGATGCTCAATTGGGTTTAAGTCAGGGCTCTGGCTGGGCCATTCAAGAACAGTCACGGAGTTGTTGTGAAGCCACTCCTTTGTTATTTTAGCTGTGTGCTTAGGGTCATTGTCTTGTTGGAAGGTAAACCTTCGGCCCAGTCTGAGGTCCTGAGCACTCTGGAGAAGGTTTGACCCTGGGGCCACTCTGCCATAAAGCCCCGACTGGTGGAGGGCTGCAGTGATGGTTGACTTTCTACAACTTTCTCCCATCTCCCGACTGCATCTCTGGAGCTCAGCCACAGTGATCTTTGGGTTCTTCTTTACCTCTCTCACCAAGGCTCTTCTCCCCCGATAGCTCAGTTTGGCCGGACGGCCAGCTCTAGGAAGGGTTCTGGTCGTCCCAAACGTCTTCCATTTAAGGATTATGGAGGCCACTGTGCTCTTAGGAACCTTAAGTGCAGCAGAAATTTTTTTGTAACCTTGGCCAGATCTGTGCCTTGCCACAATTCTGTCTCTGAGCTCTTCAGGCAGTTCCTTTGACCTCATGATTCTCATTTGCTCTGACATGCACTGTGAGCTGTAAGGTCTTATATAGACAGGTGTGTGGCTTTCCTAATCAAGTCCAATCAGTATAATCAAACACAGCTGGACTCAAATGAAGGTGTAGAACCATCTCAAGGATGATCAGAAGAAATGGACAGCACCTGAGTTAAATATATGAGTGTCACAGCAAAGGGTCTGAATACTTAGGACCATGTGATATTTCAGTTTTTCTTTTTTAATAAATCTGCAAAAATGTCAACAATTCTGTGTTTTTCTGTCAATATGGGGTGCTGTGTGTACATTAATGAGGAAAAAAATTAACTTAAATGATTTAGCAAATGGCTGCAATATAACAAAGAGTGAAAAATTTAAGGGGGTCTGAATACTTTCCGTACCCACTGTATATACTCATTCATGTTTCAGCTCAAAACTGACAGTGTACGATCCGCTGCGGTTGACAGGATGGTTTGAGAAAGCAAAGCAGAAACTACTTAAACAACTTCAGGTAGGTCTTCACAGTTTATGACTGCTTGAGTGTTATTTGAAGTACTGTATATCACAGTAATGCGTGAAAGGACCCAAATCAAGAGAGATGTAACACATCTCACTGTCCCACTTTAATTGCAACAGAATGACATCTCTAGGACTTTAGAGAACATCCTGCACTATGATGAGCAACATGGACATAATGAGGACTCAATGGATGAAGAAACATTCATAAGAGTTCACATGGATGTCATTCAGGTAGCTCTTGGAGAGAGAAAGTAAAGCAAAACTTATTTTTGTTTTCTCATGTATAAAGATATAAAAGGGGATTTATATGATATATTTCTCACTTATGTCATGTTTTGTCTTCACAGAGCCTGAATCATGCTATTTTAGATGCTGAAAAGTTTGGTCTGACCTTGATGCATGCAGTACAAATACTCTGTAGTGAAGAACTGCGTCGTTTTGCTCAAAAGTAGGTATTTCCTCATCTTATATTAGGTTCACACATTAAAACGATTCTCATTTAAAGTGATTCTCATTTAAGTGCATGGTTGAGGGAGAGGGGAGGTTTGTGATCCTTAACATAAATATGTGTTTTCTTAGGTATGTGGATACTGAGAATAAACGTCTAAAAAAACTAAAGTTCACTGAGAAGAACTCTGTGTATCTGTTTCGGATCATCAACACTTGTATGCAGCTCAGGTATTTACTAATGATCATTAAGCATACATGGCTCAGAAACTAACATTGTAGCCTATAATTAAATCTGCATTCAACACAAATAAGTCAAGACATGTTTGTCACCCTTGACTGATTTATTCAAAGTGTCAGATTATAATTGTGGGGATATTAAGGTAAAGTGACTCATATTTGGCTGCCATATTTGGCTAGAATAATCTGTCAACCTTGTGTAGAATAAAATAGTTCTCTCACAATTATGACTAGAGTCATTATTATATCATGTGAGTGTATCATTTTAAAAATATTAGTGCAAATATTAATTTCTTTGCTTCAAAAACCTTTTTAGAGCACTTTTAATTGGCTTTTCCCTATCTAAAATGTATTGATTCACATGTTTACAGTAAGAGTTAACCCTGCAATCTTTTATCCCTGAATAACATTAAAATCAGTGTTATTTTACTACAGATGTTGTGCTACACAAATCAGTCCAGATAAAAACAAAAGCGATGACGTCAAAAGCACCATAAGCATGCTACAGAAACTGGAAGATAATGCTTTATCCATTGTACAAAAGATAATGAAAAGCTTAGCACAGGTATGTCTCGATTATTTCAAGACAAGGATAATAAGGATACTGATACAAACACATTTTATATCAATCTTACAGTCCTGTTTGTCTTTAAATGTTCATGTGTAGGACAATTTAGGAAGTTATTTCAAGAAAAAGAAAGTGGATATTGATATCCTGATGGAGGCAATCCACGAGCATTGTTTATCTCTGCCCGAGACCGCCTTAGAGATCAAAATGGTACGCTCCATGTATGACCTTAAATCCAATCAAAAGATTCAAGCTTCATACCTCACCCTCATTCTCTCCAACACTCCCTTTATTTCTGACAGATCATTGTGAAAATAGCTTACGACTGTGTTTCCAAAGTGTACCTGGAATGCCTGTTGAAGACAAAGTTCAGAAAGCTAGAGAAGCTTTGGGAAAATGCTGAGGAAAAGATAAACGAGGATGTTCAACGTTTTCAAAAAACATTCTCTAAGCTGGTGAAAAAAAACCCTTATTTATTTCCATTTGTATTTCTGATTTCCTGATGCATTTGACCACTGGAAAACAGGGTCAAACAATATTTAAAGGGGACCTATTATGCCCTTTTTCAAAGTCTTGATTTTGTTTTTGGGGTCTACTAGAATAGCTTTTAGCTTGGATATTCAAAAAAACACTATTTTTCACATATATATTTTTTTAAACTTACATAAAACAAAATAAGCGAATTGCCTGTACAAAATAGCATTGTAATATAACAATATATGCAAAGTTTACAGTGGCTTCATAAATAAATTTAAAACAAAAAGCAAAACACACCTGATGCACATTCTTAGTTCTTCATTTTCTAGAAGTAGAGTTAAAAACCTTGCTGTATTTTTGTGAGATTAATTAAGAGAAAATAAGCCACCATCTTGCTCCAACAAAAATGACTTGAATGCACCTGATGTTGTAAACCTGACTTCCCAACTCATAATACAAACTTCCCAGAAGGACTTGAATGCACCAATTGTTCAAACAATTGTGTGTTTCAGAAATGTCACGTCCATAACTGCAAGTTTTAATGTACTAGTAAGGCAACTCAAGCAGGCCTTGCTTGTTTTTTTTTGCAAATGCCTTAGGCAGGAATTATTTGAATGAGAACATTGTGATGTGTAAGTTCTCAGAGGGAAACTCAAAAATTCAATCAAGGCGTTTCTGGGAATTCAGAAACAGAGCTTACTGATATAGAGAATAACTCCCTTTGGAGTGACTTTGTAACTTTGCCTTTTTCATGCTCAAACAGCAATATTGCACAGTAAAGAAAGTTGAAAATGTAAAAAGTAATACAATATATATAATATAATAGGACCCCTTTTACATAATTGTTCCACATATTGACTGTTGACAAAAGAGAACAGTGTGTTTTTATATTCATTATATAAATAAAAATATTATAGTTTGATTTTTCTGCCTGCAGAATGGCAGTGTTGCCCAGCAAAACCAGCTCCTTCAGAGAATGAGTGAAGTTTTGCTTCACAGTGATGTAGAGGCACTGAAGATTACCTGTGGTGTCTTGTTTAGAGATTTCCCAAATGAGAGGTAAACCCAGACCAGTCATTAACACTTCACTGCAGATTCAAACATGTATTTTTAAGTGTTTAAATGCATCTTTTTTCATTGTGTGAGAGTATTCAGTGAAGTCTTCTGAATGTTTTGCAGTGAGCAGTATGTACCTGGTCTGCTGCGCTGGAAGGGGGTGTTATCAGAGCGACAAGTGAAGGATGTACTGGATGTGACCTGGGACCTGTATCCAAATCATAGACCTGTCACCTGTTCTTTTGGCTTTTCTTCTTTTTCTGGTTAATAGCATGCTTCAAAATAAATGCCTCTGAACCTATCAACATCATTGAATGAATCAGTTTTGTAAAATTCCCCTAAAGCCAACTTGCAGATCTGAAACATTATTTCTGCTCAAGGAAGTCTGATGCTGAAAATGAAGGTTAACATTTTCAAGCAAAGACATTTGTAACATTTTTGTAAGAAAAATATCCATATTTAAAACTTTATAAATTCAAATAACTTCCAGCTGCACACCTTATATTTTTTTATTATAGTATTCCCTCTTTTTGATGTAATTTCATTTTGTAACCCTATTTCTAAACTTAAGAAAATTGTTTAATACAATCTTTTTCTGATTTCTGTGCTACCTCTACAGCCACTGTCTTTGAACACAGTGCCAGGATGTTAGCAAATATAAGGTCAATGCAGCTAGAAGTACTAACATTGTTCTTGTTGGATGGGTAATCGTTTTTGTGTAAGATTACTGTCACGTAGTGATGGCCGTCTGACACTGATGCTCCGACACAAGCTTTGAACTCGAAGCTGCATTTTTCTTGAACTACACACGGAAAAACACACGTGACCGATGACGTCCGAAGCAGCAACTGCGTCGGTTCTCTGAGTGAATCACGTGACTGGTTCAGACCAGTCGATACTGCTTCGCATCGCGAGAGACTTCGAGACGCGAGACTTTGCTGCGTGCACGTTTTCAGCAGCTTTTTTTTCTTCTTTTTTTCAGCACACCTTCTCCCAACTACCACACTACATAGCCTACATTAATAGAATCAACCAATCAATCAAAGTTTATTTACATCATTCACACAAACTCATACAGACATTATTTTGCTATCTACAATTTCGCCACTAGATTTCACTGAAACGAAGCTTTGAACGAATGAACCCATTTTCAAAACAATTGATGAAGTGGTTCAATACTGGTTCATTGCTTCATTTGGACATCACTACTGTCACGGATGGCACAAAGACAAGAAGGTAAGATCCAAGTGCAGCTTTTAATGGGGTAATCCAGAAACGTAATCCACAAACAGGCAAGGGTCAAAATCCACAGAGACAGTCCATACAAAAAACAAGAAAAACATAAAGAAAACCAAAACGGAAAAGATCAGAAACATCCATGAAAACACCATAACAAAAGCAGAAACAAACCGGGTATAAATAGACAGACACTAATGATGAAACACAAAACAGCTAGGTGCAATGAAACTGGGATAATGAGTCCGGGAAGTGTGTTATGGGAATTGTAGTCAAAAGTGTGGTGAGATGTAGTCCGTGTTGGAGTGCCCTCTGGTGGCTAACTAGGGCACTCCAAACATCAGCCATTGATTTTAACTTTTTTGTTAATGAACAGTTTTTTTGAAAACCAATCAATATTAAAATCACCAATTATAAATATATCCTTGTTTTCATCTGTTACTCTATCCATACTTTAACATATGCTGTCCAAATACTACACATCAGAATCAGAAAGAGCTTTATTGCCATGTTGTTTACACATACTAGGAATTTGTTTTAGTGACAGAAGCTCCACAGTGCAACAGAGTGACAGCGACAAGACAAGACACATAATAAAAAGAATAAAAGAATAATATACAAATTTACAAGATAGACAAAGTGCAAAAAAAGCAAAAAACAATATATAATACAGACAATTTGTATGTACAGTTATATGTGCAAATTGAAATATAAATAAGCGTTTTAAGGAAATAATGTTTAACGCCTGTTTCACACTGCAAGCGTGAGCGGCGCGTGAGCAGCGCGTGAGCGTAACTACATCGTTATTGCAGCTGCAGAGACGCGCGAGTATTCACACTGCAAGCGTTTGTACAGCGTCACAGCAGCGGCTCGAAGCTACATATAAAGTGAGCATTTCTTTACAAAGACAGCTATACATTTGTTTTTATAAGTTGGTCATTTATAAACTTGAGTCTTGAAAGTTTGTTAACATGGGGAGGTGTACAACATTCTCATATAAACGTAATAAATAAATAAAAATAAATAAAATCCTTGTGTCATCCATTGCTGCACACGAATGAGGTAAGCTTTGTGTTTTAGCCTACATCATCTGCCGCGTGCACATGTTTACAAGACAACAAATTCTGGGTATGCTGCAGCCTATATATATATATATATCTATGTGTAATAACTAAACTAATGTTTATATATCATATTTTCTGGCTAGTTTACTTTAGTTTTTATAATACACCATACTTTAACCCAAACTGAATAATTAAAAACAAGTTTAAATGGATAAATCTTGTATAATTATTTTTGATTCTTAATTTTCTTTTCTGTCATACTCAAATTCTTGTTAAAACACATTAGACATGCTTATTCTGTGCATTTTGAACACTTTTTGTGTGAAATTATATTTATTTTGTCCATAAAATGTGTGCTTTCACTTTAATTGAGCGTCAGCAGCGCAGCAAAAATAGACTCGGCGCCGAAACCCTCGCTTCACTGCTGCTTACGCAACGCTCCTGCTGCCTGTGTGAATGCATCCGTTGGTTAACATGGGCGCCGAAAAAAATACGTGCTGCTTACGCGCCGCTTATGCTTGCAGTGTGAAACAGGCGTAATAGTGTTGTGTGTTCCGTGTTTGTCAAGTGTTCATGAGATGGATTGCCTGAGGGAAGAAAGTGTTCTTGTGTCTGGTCGTTCTGGTGCTCAGGGCTCTGTAGCGTCGACCAGATGGCAACAGTTCAAAGAGGGAGTGTGCTGGATGTGAGGGGTCCAGAGTGATCTTCTTTGCCCTTTTTCTCACTCTGGATAAGTACAGTTCTTGGAGAGTGGGGAGGGTTGTGCCAATGATTCGCTCAGCAGACCGGACTACCCTCTGTAGTCTTCTGAGGTCAGACTTGGTAGCTGAGCTGAACCAGACGGTAATTGAAGTGCAGAGGATGGATTCAATGATGGCAGAGTAGAACTGTTTCAGCAGCTCCTGTGGTAGGTTGAACCTCCTCAGCTGGCGAAGGAAGTACAACCTCTGCTGGGCCTTTTTCACAATGGACTCGATGTGGTTGTCCCACTTCAGGTCCTGGGAGATTGTGGTGCCCAGGAACCTGAATGACTCCACTGCCTCCACAGTGCTGTTCATGATGCTGAGTGGGGGGAGAGCAGGGGGGTTTCTCCTGAAGTCCACGATCATCTCCACTGTCTTGAGCGTGTTGAGCTCCAGGTTGTTAAGACTGCACCAGACAGCCAGCTGTTCAACCTCCAGTCTGTAAGCAGACTCGTCACCGTTAGCACTGGCACTGGGAGGCTGATAACAACAACCAACTAAAATTGGTAACAGGAAATCTGTACCCATATAGCTTCAATATAATTATTCATTAAGTCTTTCCTTAAAATCACTCCAAAGTGTTTCTTAATGTAAAAAGTTACTCCACCACTATATTAATCCTGATCTTTCCTATACAATATATACATCTACATTATTAAAGTGCCCCCTGTTATGGGTTTTTGAAAATTACCTTTCATGTAGTGTGTTACATAGCTCTAAGTGAATGAAAACATCCTGCAAAGTTTTTAATCTTAAAGTGCACCGTATATAAAGCTATTGTCTCTCAGAAGTAAGAGTCGACTCTGAGTCAATTAAACGAGTCGTTTATAAAATGAATCCCAAGCCGTTTCATTGTGACGTCACAATGAAACAGTAGCATATTGCCCACCCACTTATTGTGTGTACAATCTTTTGTTGTGTTCCTGTCATTTACTGACAACTGCTTCTCGAACTTCAGGGAGTTTAATGCAGGATTCACAAAACACTTGCTCTTAAAATATGGATCAGTGACCAGTTTATTTGGACCAGCTTGCTCCTCTGAATCTCAACCTGTAAGTGTGATTAATAATTTAAATGTATCTTTTCTAGCGATCGTTTAAAATTCATAGTTTTGTATGTTATGTTGTGTAACGTACACCCTCTGTATGTCACCGGCTAACTCACGTTTCTGTAGTTCTGCTATTCAGATGTGGGTCCAATATTGTCTAAAAATGTGTCGATTAATGCAGCTTGTCTGTCGTATTACTTGGTGTAATGATCAAGGATGGAGCACGACTTTTATTTACAAAGTCTAATGCATTATCAGCTATTCACGTTTGTGCTCGGCTAACGTGGGAGTTTAAAACATACAAAACAAAAAACCTCTGGGTTTTTATTATTACTGTAGAGTAGAGCTCTATCTGTATTGTAATAGGATGTTGAGATGCTAGTCCGCACTAACTAGTTGAAGTATTCTCTCTGTAAACAGTAAACACTCATTGTAATGTCAAACAATGATAAAGCCATTTTTCTTTGTTAATATTTAGGACGAAAAAGTCTGTACATAAATATTTATCTTAGTTAGAGGTTTTCTGCTTTGCTTGGCATTCTGATACAGTTCCTACAGGTGCACCTACATAAAGTATAACAGTGACGCAGCTGTGTCTTATAAATAACTAAGATGACACTTACCATAGAGAAACGTCCTCTAGTCGTGATTGCGAATCAGTTTACTACTTCAGACATTTCATTACAGCCATTCCCTGACATTAACACGATTTTTTTTTTAAATAAAATAATATAAAATAAAAATGATGTATCAATATTGATGTAATCAATAAACCTAAGATGATTCAGTCATCTTAAAATATAACTAAAAATATAAAAGTTATGCTTATGTTTACTTTATAAAAATCAGTAAAGGTTTCACAGTAAAAGGACACATGTACAAAAACCTGAAGGGGGATAATAAGAAAAGGCCTTTTACATTTAGATATGTAGAAGATTGTGTAAAACAGGGTTTTCAGCAAAGTTTTGATATTTAGAGACCTTAGTATCAAATATGATACAGCAGGATTTAAGGCATTAAAACACTAATCAGATTTGTTTGATTAAATTAGATTGGTTTGTCACCATGCCACAATAACTCCATAGTAAAACAGGGCAGATGTGTGTTTTGTTTCACTGCCATGTTTGTGTGTTGGCTCAATACTGCCACGGCACTTCTAAGGACTGCATGTATTTCACTTTCATTTTCACTTTCCCTTTTATAAAGAGTTTGGTTTACTTTCAGTAATCTTGCATAGCGTCAGAGTGTCCAGTTGGTCCAAGGACATGGAATCTGTAATGTGAGAGGACAGTATGAGACTGGTTTCACTTTCATTTACTCTTACATAGTGTCAGAAAGTCCAGTTAGTCCAAGAATGTGGAATTCTGTGAGGCGTGAGGAAAGTACCAAGCAACCAATGGCTAAGTTGCTCCATTGGCTGGAAAACGTTTATGAGGGAAACTCCCATAAATGTACCTGTTTTAAGGACTGTAATCTCACCATTTATTCTGATGTATACTGTGGTACAAGTGGGCTCTTTATTTCAAATATGGCATTGAAGCAAACAAAAATATTTTACAATAAGTTGAAAGGAAAAAAACAGCTTGGGAATGAAGAGAAACCTTTAATGAAAAACATCGAGCAGACAGTTGGTAAGACTCTCTTGTTAATTTTCTGTAATAGGCATTGATTTTAAACTGATTTAAGTGAGCATGTTTGCATGTTTTCATCGGAATACTATGCAAGCATATTTTGTATGTTTGCATGGTTTAATGAATCACATTTTAGTTTAGCATTAAACAAGATTTCAAATTAATTAATTTTCCACACTCGTGTGTGTGTTTAATTGATTCAAATTTATTTCTTTATTTATTTTTGCATTTCTATAAATGTTAAAATGTTAAATTAATTTGGATATTTTGGACTTTTTATTTAATGGTTGCATCACATGACATCAATTTACATTTTTCGTGAAAATGTATAAATGTTTTCAAAAAATATGAAACCAAAATGATGCAAAAAAAAAAATACATTTGTAAGATCTTGGAGCATGAGCTTTATAGATTTTTTAAAATACTTTTTCCTTTTCTTTATTGTGCACACTCTTATTTGTCAATGACCGCTTTAACAGGGGAACGGACGATTGAATGCATGGAAAGTTCAGATCAGTCTGGAGTGCTTCCTGATATAATTGCTCCGGATGTTGAAGTGAATGGCGAGAAAGTGCTCCATATTCTCAGAAAGATTCTGACTGAACAATCAAACCCTGAGGAACTTGACAAAGCAGCTGAAGTGTTGAAAAGATGGAGCAAACTGAACGGTGTTACCACAGACAAGAAAGAAGGCAGCTTCCCTCAAAACTTGCCCTGTGAGTATCTTCAAGAAATAGATCAGTTTGTAGAAAACCACTTTCCCACGCTGCCAGTAGAGGGACCACAAGGATCTCAGTTAGAGCAGTTACAGGACTTTCTAAAGAACACACAGAGCAAGATATGCTATGAGGTCCTTCGATTAACACCGGTACTGGAAGATGCTGGGCTGCTAGTTCATCTGACTGACAGTTACAGCCGTCACCTCTTTACCAAGTTGGACCTGCTGCTAAACAGAGATCTGTCTGTGGATCAGACCTTCTGCCTTTTACTGTGGGGAAAAGATGTTTTCTTCAGGTATAAAGCTGATTGTTGTTTACTTTTCTGTATATCTGCTTGTAATAAACAAATGAAGCATGAACTTTTTAAGAATATATGAACTCATTTATGTTCCAGTCCAGATTCGCAGCATGTCTTCAGAGTGTATGACCCTCTGCTGTTGACGGGATGGTTTGAGAAAGCAAAGAGGAAACTGCTGCCAAAACTAAAGGTCATGATATGCTCCATCTTTAATTTTTTTTAAAGCATTATCAATGTTAGGCAAACAAGTAGGACCCAAAAGGCAATAAAACTCTTTCTCTGCCCCACTTTAAATGCCACAGAATGAAATCTCTAAGACTCTACAGAACATCCTGTGCTATGATGATCAACATGGGCATAATGAGGACTCAATGAATGAAGAAACTTTCATCAGAGTGCACATAGATGTCATTCAGGTAGAGACAACAATACACAAAAGGGATTTTTAGTGGTTTTTAAATATGCATTGTACACTTATTTTATGTTGTTATGTCTTTACAGTGTCTGAATGCTGTTATTGAAAATTTTAAAGCATTTAGTAAAACCCTTATGTGTAAGGCACAACTGCTCTGTCTTAAAGAGCTTCATCGTTTTGTTCAGAAGTAAGTGTCTAAAATGTCTAAAAATAAAATGCAATTATTTTTTAAAATATGTTTATTGTTTTCCTCAAACCATTATACCAAAATAATATGATAACTTTCACTTCTGTTCATATGTGTCTTTCTAGGTATGTGGATGCAGAGAAAATACACCTAAAAAAACGGCAACCCCTGTACCTGTTTCGGATCATCAGCACCTGTAGGCAACTCAGGTGAGTTTTTAATAGAATAAAAACTTTATATATGACTCAAAAACCTGTATAGTGTTTAATGAACTGGTTTTATATGCATAATGTTATGATTCATCCTGTATGAATCATACAGAGGCAACCACATAACAGTAGTTCTGTTGTAAAACCAGTTTAATGCATATATTTATTTTGCTGTAGATTTTATGCTCCACAACTCAACAATACAGATATAAAGGAGAGTGACGATCTCTTTAACATCATCATCATCATGTTAGAGGAGATGGAAGATCACGTTTTGTCTATTGTACAAAAGATGATGAAACACTTAGCACAGGTATGTCATTATTTCATCATCAACAGTTTATGCATGGAAGGAAAGTTGGGGGATTTCCCAAAATAACAGAATTCCTAAAAGGGAATGTCCCGGAAATTATTTTTTCTTATGTTACAAACCTGCCTATCAGATTTCCCAACAATGAAGCAGTAACACTTCATAATAAGGTGAAATTTGTTTACTTAGTAAATTAATTAGATATCATGAACTGAACAATGAACAATACTTTTCCTGCAAGCATTTCAATCACGATTTTACAGCAAACAATAGTATATTTATAAATTGTTAAAAGTTAAATCTGCTGTTTTTGGGTTAAAAATGATCCAAAACCATTTTTTGAGTATGTAAGTAGGCTAACCAACCAGTGTTCAAAACTATCTCCTTACCTTAGCCCAATTTACAACGGTAAGCTTGTAATAATGTTTTATAATTCGGGTGGTACTGGTGGGTTTTGTAGCCACTTGTCTTTGTGTCATTGCGTCACGTCCGTATTCATAAAGAACGAGTCCTAGCTAAGCTATATCACATGTGAGGTGGATAATTTATAGCCTTTTCTCAGAGCAGCTGCAATTATTAAACTTATCATTTTGATGGCGGATTGTATGGTATGACAAATTAACGTTAGAGATTAGACTGTACAGTAGGCTAATTGAAATCTACAGGTAATGCTAATACACACTAAATACACATAGTCACGCAATGCTGATGTTGTTAACTAACAATTTGAAAACAGAGTAAAATAATAATAATTTGCATGGTTTGCCATGATTATGAGCTAAGCGATCGTTAAATTTAATCGCCATTGGCAGCGCGATTTACTGTAATGCTTTTTTTCCCTCAGTTATAGTGAGAAGAAAAGTGGCAGACATGTTACTTACTTGTTCAGATGATATTCTCCCGTGAAATTTTTTACTTTGGTCATACTTCCAAGACTATAATCTGTGATTCCGAAGTATAGTATCCACACCAGTGCGGTGATTGACAGCAAACATTAGATTCATCCGCGCTGAGGAGCCGTGCCAAAGCACAACCCACATAAAGATAATTCCGCAAACAACTGCAATTGCAGGTTTCAAACAAAGATGGCGACAAGGAGGCAAAATTATGGACTGCAGCTTTAACCTACCTATAGTAATAATTGTGGGAATAATTTGTGTTTGTGTCAGTTTTTTTTAATACAATTTTTACAGTATTGAATTTGAGAAAAACTTGGAAATTATTATCTTTCTCTTCAAATATACATTTCCAGGACAATTTAAGACATTATTTCAAAAAGGGGAGTGAGCAAATTCATGTCTTGACAGAGGCAATCCAAAAGCAGTGTGCATCTCTGCCTCAGAATGACGTGGGAAAGGAGATTCAAGAAGTTAGTTTTGTTCTCATAATCCCAATCAAACTTAATTCCTCAAAAACACACTTTAACTTTACACAACTCTTATACACTTATACTCATTTACACTCCTCTGCCCCAATTTCTTTCTGATAGATCTTTGAGAATGTCGCCTATGACTGTGTTTCACGCGTGTATCTGGATTGCCTGATGAAGAGCAAGATCAAACGGCTTAAAAAGAGATGGGAAAATGTCGGAGAAAAGATGAAAGAGGACGCTCTCTATTTTTTAATAGAGAGCAACACATTCAAAGAACTGGTAAAAAAAAAAAACTTTTTTTTTTCTTTTGAGGGCTGTTTTCCTGATGAATTTAGTCTTTAAAAGTCCTTATCTTGTTGGAACTTTTATTATACTCACAAAGGCCCAGTTATTGTCTGTTTAAAGTACAATTGTTACATGAATAAAAACAACATAGGTCGAGGGAACTGATATCTGCCATTGCTTTTTAAAGCAAATGATGCAATGCAAACTAAATTATCCTTAAAGCTAGTGTATGGGCTTTTTTCCATAAACACTTTTTGTTATACTGGTTGAAACTTTCTTCATCCTCATAGCAATCAATAATAGAAGTGGTCTAAATATTACAACATGCACATATACAAAGTTCTGACGTGAAACTCTAGATGGCACTGGCTGATATGTCCTTAACTCAATCTGCTTGCAATCACATCATTCGCTATAGGGCACAGCTGATTGGTTCCTGCCGCTAATGCATGTATTAGTAGCCAATGAGCTCACTGCTCAACCTTTAAACACTTTCACTGTGTCCAAAATCGAATACTTCTCTGCTAAAAAAAAATGTTTACAAAAAAGAGTATGCGAACAGAGTAGTATGTCCGAATTCATAGTATTTGAAAAACAGTAGGCGAAAAGTACCCGGATGACTTGCTACTTCTGGTGAGATTCTGAAGTGCGCATACGATGGACACTTTACTATCCCATGAGGCCACGGGAGAGGATTTTTGAATGGAGTTGAAAGGATGTAACTGACGCTGGTCTGTCATGTAACAGGAACAACATGGTGGATATAGTACGTCCAAATTAATTCATACTACACGTATTTGTACTATATAGAACATACTTTTTCCACAGTCGTGAAGCAAATTATAAACTCAAATGTAGTACCTACTCAACAGTACGCGATTTCGGACGCAGTGTTGGTTAGCATTTTCTATAGCAGTTGCAGCACGCTTTCAGAAACCCTCCACTTGTATAGATCTGCTACAAATAATTCACATATGCTATATTGTACAGAAGCAGTGTCTTGCTCACAGCAGTGTGTCGTGTATGTACTGGCAGTAGCAAGTCCTGTACTTGCTCTGCAGCAGCAGCATCAATAACCAACAGCAGCAGCAACATAGCAGATCTATTTTGCCAAGACCAAACATACAACATTGTCATATCCATTACCATGCCAGACTCTCTGAGAGTTGTCATGAGTGTATCCAATGTATCTGTTTCCTGCAGAATGGCTGTGATGACCAAAGGAACAAGCTCCTTCTGAGAATGAGTGAAGTTTTGCTTTGCAGTGATGTAGATGCACTGAAGCTTACCTGTTGTAAGTTGTTCCAAGAACTCCCTGAGGACAGGTAAACTCAGCCAATAACACTTGACTGTCATTGTATAACATGTATTGTAATATTTAAATATGTAATAACAGGTCTGGATTTTCATGTTTTATTAATATTTGTGAGATTATTTGTGTGTAAATGTCTACTTTCTTAATGTTTTGCAGTGAGCAGTATGTACCTGCTCTGCTGCGCTGGAAGGGGGTGTTATCAGAGCGACAACTAAGGGAAGTACTGGAGGCAATCGTTTACCCGGACCCAAATCCTAGATGTGTCACCCGTCATCCCCTTAAGGGCCTTTGGTGTTGTCTTTGATGTGAATAACATCACGAGCCAAAGAAAACGTTGTTTACAAGTGTAATCATGGCATGACTGTTTCGTGACATTCAGTTTGACACATTTTTCTAAATATTAAATTGAAAATATAAATTTTTCAAATATTTTATATATTTTTGTGTCAAATGAGATTTTGTTTTTTTACTTGAAATAGGAAATAATGGATTTATAGACCATTTGGCAAACAGCGATGATGTATTCTGTGGGCGGAGCCTAACGTTTTTCTGCCACCACCACAATGTGCGCACAGCTGCAAATTATGCTACCAGTCTATTGGACCACTGGAGAAAAATTAAGTAGCTTTTTTCGATACTTAATATCTTTTCTATGATAATTTTTATTAATTTAATTTAATTTTTATTTAAAAATGTTATTGTTATAATGTTTACTATTTATATTGGTTGTATTTTTTTATTCTAATATAAATGACATTTTGTTTGAAAATAGGATGAAATAAAAAATTGTATTTATTAATTTTGGAAATGCTTTTATCCAAAGTGTCTTATAAATGTGGTACATCATAAGCAATTTATCACACAAGAGTCAGTGGTACTGTGTAACAAGTATTCAAGAAATGCCTTTGGTACCTCAATAAAGACATAAATGGCCCTTTTTTGATTCTTTAGTGTCTTTTCTGATTGTATTGATGTTTGGTTGTCTCCTTCCATATCTTCTTGGTTAAATGCATTTGCATTATGTGTGTATGGCTGATTGACAGTTTGTTTCCAAGGATGTTTCCAGGGATAGGAAGCAGGAGGTAAAAATATGTACACTACAACTATATCCTGTGTTTCTGTAGAGGATACGGCTTGTCTGGAAATCTTCATTGACAGAGTCTTTCAGGAACTACACAGCCATTGTGACAGCAGGTGTGTTTCCTGAGCGCACCAGTAACTTGGAATAGCTTACTACTTGAACATTTCACACCATATCCTGTTTGTAGACGTCTGTTACGGGCATTCCCATAATAAGTAATTATCACACATAGCGGCAAAGAAACTATTAAGATGTGTGTACTGGAATTATGTGTGTACTGATAATAAGAGACAATTACCATAAATTCCCGTAGGTTTATTTTTCATAAACCACATTGCAATGGGAAACTGAGAGTAGGGTATTAGTAAGAACAAAGATGAATTTTAAAGGAATAACACAAAATATATAAATGGTGATTTGCTATTTTATTTCACAGAATTTCAGTATGTACAAAATGTCTGCACGATGAAGCACAAGCAATTCTACAAAAGCAAGCAAATCTACATAAGCATAATGTTAGAAAAGCAAAACTCATTTAATCCTCACTATGGAAAAGAAGCTCCTGCTAAACTGGAACGGGTCTTGCTTGTCTTCAATCTGATCTTGGCTGCAAGTGACACTCTCCAGGATCATCTTGCGGTCTAATGAAGAGAGATTTCCCTTGAGTCGTAGCCAAGCAGAAATATGACGCTCACTGTAAAAACACACAGACATGAGGAAAGTGCAACAGTCGTTCATTCTTGCAAGAATAATTCCATAGCAGAAACCACTATACCTGAGATCAGGGTAAACGCTCATCAGATCTACCAGCTGCAACTTTATACTGTCTGGATCCTGTAGTTTCAACAGTTCCGCTAATTTGGGAAGAATGTCTTTCAACCAATCTCTGTTTGATCCCTGGAAATAATGAATTGATGAGGATGAGGAAAATTAGACGATGCCATGTTATTAAAGGGATCATTATATTTGTTTCTTAGGAATTGATTTCTACATATTACACTGGTATTTTAACAAAGTAATTATAATAATAATCAAAATAATCACAAACTTGATCTTTAGGATGTTTTTTTTGTTTTTTTTGTATGTGTACTTACGGCTGCAGTCAGGCATGTATGTATGCGTTCACTGTTTAAGCACAGTTCTGATGCTGCCCTCTGTTGCTGAACTTTATCTGAAAGTTTGATCTTTTTCTTCATCATTTTCCGTACATATTCAGCAAGAAACTCCTTATGCATCTCACCCAGCAGCTCCTAGTGAACAATCAGTCAATCAATCAATCAATCAATCAATCATTGACCACTTAAATGCTCTTCAATTTTTTTGGTTGACCTATATGTTTATACCTGGCAACACATTTTGTCCAAGTCGTTGAATTTCTGAATATGTCGCTCCAGCTTTGCAAGCAGTTCTTCACATACACCTTGACTGTCCTTGAGCCACTCGTTGGAACCCACCTTCCTGTACAATTCCTGCAGGAACACATTTTAATGCATATTTATTTCATGCACATAGAAACTTGCATGCAGAATCTGGTCATGATCTGCTCAGGCTATTATTTATTTAGTCCTCTTAGATGAACTAGACAAGCAGATAATAAAAGGTAATCATCAGGCTTCTTATATAGAAGAATGAGGACCCAACAGCCAACTGCTCACATGACTGCATTCGCTGCTAAGATAAACCGCTTCAATGAGTGTTTTTGAAAACAATCAAAATCTATTGTGTTGGTCTCTAGAGTCTGGTTCATTCAATTAAATATTTAAATACATGTACATACTTACATAACAGTTAAAAGAGACAAAATTTTGCTTTTACCTTAAGCTCCTTATGCATATTAGAAGTAAAGTAACGTTGGGTGCTTTCTGTCATGGTAGTCAATAAAGACAGACAATCTGTTTTGACATCTTCAGGGAACAGATGTGCATTCTTTGTAATATAGTCCCTGTGGGGGAAAAGAAACACTCTCAATACAAATTCAAAAAACTTTTCATATGATGTTTCAAATTGATATAAGTGACACTCACCTGTACTGTATGAGGCATGATAGGTTGACCATTAAAACGGCCTCAGTGTTGGTCTGCTTGCTCTTGATGACCTTTGCATGAAAAGTTTCGTAACTGTAGGGATGGAAATTGAGTTAAAGAATCATCTGTGTAAAATATATAGAAGTTCACACTTAAATACAAAAGCAAGAATGCTCAAAAAGAATGGTATTTTCAGAAATGAATAATAAAAAATTATTTAGCTTATAGTTACTCACTCTTTCAGAAAACTGCTCATCTGGCAAGTGATACTTCTCGCTTTTGTCTCATCGCCTAGCATCTTTTGAGCATACTCGACATGTCTATGAAAGCACTAGGAAAAGTGGGAAAAAGAAAAAAAAATGTTTCTCCAAAAATCCATTACTTGACAAAGGGAAAGAATTGCTAGTTAATTTTTTCTCCTTTTCATTACCTGGATCACATCAATGGCCTGAGGACAGCAGTCCACCTGGTCAATCAGTTGTGGAAGTTCTCCATCCTTCCAGGCTGTTTCTTCTCTGTCCAGAATTTTGTGGAGGCATGTGCTCACCTCTCTCTAGTGAACAATAATGGGATAAATAAAATTGTGAGATTTTGGGATATTTTGCTTCCATGTCTTCTTTCAGACTAGTAGAAAGAAAACACCCAAAATACACATTTAAGCGTTTATATTATTACACTTCTATCTATTTGCATCTGTAGACTTAAATTACAATACATATCTTTAAAGGCCAAGGATTTTTCTCCTGCACTGAGCCAGAAATCTCCACTTCGGTAGCACTTATATCTACCAAACTTTACAGTTTTATTATATATTCTTAAGGTTTTTAATGAGGTAAAGGTATATGAGAAAATTAGATGATACTGTTGATAGTATTTTCAAATTTATGGAGTGGTAAAAAGAGATATCCAAAATCCCCCCTTAAAAGAATTAAAGACTCTAATATGTCAACAAAATGAAACAAGAATTTTGAACCTGCTTTATCCAATGTTCAGATTTCTGTTCTGGAATTGTATGCAAATTGCATTTTTAATTAGAGAATGCCTCATTTGGATATTTTAAGGATAACATTACAGAAAACTTAATACAAAATTGGGGAAGTAAGGCGATATCCTTTTTTTGCCCTTTTCACTTGTGGTGTCTTGCCTTAAAGTGACAGAAAACAGATGTGTTTAAAAACATTAAATGCATCATAAAGCAACAAACCTTCTCGCTGGTCAAAAACTGCTGTTCCAGTGGTGTAATCATGTCTTCAGGAAGAAGTGGATCGAGCTTTGTGTGATCAACCACCTCTTTTATCTTTGTGGCATTTAGAATACTGTGAACAAAGTAAGACAAAATATAAGTTTGCCTCAAAACCCAGAGGAAAGAAAAAACTCTGAAAGGACAGTTCACCTAAAAATGAACATTCTGTTATCATTTACTCACACGACTTTCCTATCACTCCAAACCTGTATGACATGTTTTAGGCCATACAATGAAAGGCATTTTTCAAAATATCCTCTTTTGTGTTCTCAGAGTTAAAATACTTTGACATGATACTGAGTAAATGACGACAGAACATTCATTTTTGGGCGAACTATCCCTTTAAATCTGTTAAATCTAAATTTAATATCTAATGACCAAGGGTTTACGTGAACTTTTTTGCTCACCAGCCACTGTGTCTAGTGGTTTTCCAAAGTTACTAGCCACTCAGCATTTTCACTGACCACAATTTTGACATTGATACTATTCGGGAAAAACTGCCATAGATATTTTTAATATTATCTCATAGTTTGGCAGCAGGTATATTAGGCTGCTGTCACTTTAAGACATGACGCATGGATCCATTATACTGTTACACGTGTTTTCTTTCTCAACTGTTTACATTCACTTAAAACATAACTGACTGTGTGTACGTTAATACTTGCCAAGACCAGCATTTTGACATTATTTTGTCTGTAATTTGACTGTTTAAGTGCAATAAGCAGCAAAAAAAATTACTAAATTTAGTACTGAGAGTGGGCTTTATTTGTGCACTCACAAAATCTGTGGGAATGGGTAAAATTATGCGCAATATGCACAATCCCACAATGAAATTCAAGCCCTGTAACACCAACAATATTCATCCGGAGCAAATGAAACCAAGTACACCTGGGTTTGCGTGTCAACCTGCTGTCGGAGAGGTGAGAGAGCGAGAAAGCTCAGCTGGTATAGCGTATCTATTCTGCGGAAAACGAGTATTGGATGCGTTACAGATATTTCTGTATCGACATGTATCAAAAAAAATTATATTTTTTTACAACACTACATTGCATTTAGTTTATTATTTCAGATGCCTTTTTAAAAGACACCAAATGAAAAATGTATATATTATATATAGATTTCAACCCACCAAAGTAGCTAGTAGGAGTGACCCACTGCTGAAATCCACCCACATTTGGTGGGTCAGCGGGTGTTAATGTCAAGCCCTGCTAATGACTATAGACCAAATGATCTGTATGTCAATAATCATCCCATTTGTCTCCATTTCTATTTCCAACTAAGGCAATTTTACGAGAAGATAATACATAGATTAGTGTTATTTGCTTCTCTTACTTGGGGTAATCCTGTTTCACCCACTGCAATAAAAGAATGCAGTCCTCATCACACAGTGTGTACTCTGCGATTTCTCTCAGCTTGGCACTGAAGATCCTATGGTACAGTGTGGCATAAAACTGGCAAACATTCTCTTGTTCAGGGTAGCAACTGTGCACCCAAGTCACAACTTTCAGCAAGTCTTCTTTCAGTTGTATGGCTTTGCAGGTGATCGATTGTTGCATGGAGGAATGTATCTCAATGCTTGGGTCTAACTGTGCTTCTTCCATCCGCCTCTGAACAAGTCGCTCAATTAGAGCCTCGTGGTTCTGTTTACACCGCCTCGGCCTCCACGGTGGGCGTTCTTTTTCTTGAAACCCTTCCCAGCGCATGTCTTGCTCCTCCTCCTGCAGAACAGCTTGGACCGCTTCTTTCAGTACTTCCTGCTCCTCAGCACTCTGGAGGTCGAGGGAGTTTTCCAGCTTCCGCATCACCAACTCAAGCAGATCCTCATAGTCTTTTGCCAGTCTAGCCTCTGAATCTTCTTCTTCCTCCACCAGCTTCATTTTGGATCCGATCCCTTCCTGCTTCAACGCAAACAGACGGTCTTCTCGGATGATCAATTGTTTCCCTGCGTCCACAAAGTGACATTCTTGTAGATACTGCTTAAAAGTGGGGACCTTAAAAGCAGGGACCTCTGTAGAGCACAGAAAAAGGATGCTTGCATTTTATCCTTTTAAAAAACATTCATATATATTATGTAATGTACAGGAAAAATGTAATATGGTCTCATTTGTGATGCATTTTAATGAAACATCATTGTTATATCGTGTTTGTTTCCATCTTTTTAGCATCACACACAATTTCATCACAAGTGTGATTTTCTTAATTAGTAATTAAATGAAAATAAATTATCTAAATTAACAACAACATTGGCATAATGATTTTGGTAACACTTTAATTTAGGGTCCAATTCTCACTATTAACTACTTTCTTATTAGCATGCATATTAGGATATTGGTTGTTTATTATAAATCACATATTAATGCCTTATTCTGCATGACCATATTCAACATCTCTTAATTTTACCCAATACATAAACTTAACAACTACATCACAAACTATTAATAAGCAGTAATTAGTAGTTTATCGAGGCAAAAGTCATAGTTAATAGTGAGAACTGGACCCTAATCTAAAGTCTGACCATGATGTTATTAAAAATAAAATGCATTTTTAACAATATCATACATTTAAAATATAATTACACTTAAGTTTTTCATTTTAGCGGGTTTAAATGATTTACTCCTGACTCCATAATAAAACATAGGACAGAAATTTAAAACAAAACCTTTAAATAATGTTATTTTTTTCTTTAAAATGTAGCCTAGAATGTCATTGCAGATCTTCATAAACAAGATGCGCATAACTCTACAAACAAAATATTGAAATATGACTGTTTACATAGTTTATAGGAAACCCAATGAGCATAAACTCTTCTTACCTGGAGTATCGTTCTTTTTGTTTTTCCGATTAAAAATGTTTAGCTTTCCGAACTTTTTTGTCATCTCTTCTGAGGAAGGAAAACAGATATCAGGTACGTAATAAAGAAAAACTGAATTTAAATTCTATCTTCTTTCATTCATCTAGAATGAAACTGTATGTGGATATAACGGACCCAGTTTTATAGTCATCATCCCCGCAAGGGGCTTGTTGGGCGGAGCATATCCTATCTTTCAACATCACAGTTTATCCCTAATGGAGCAATTCACAGATCTGGATACAGGTTTATTTATAGCATAAGAAGAAAAACAGACAGATATATCAGATAACAAGTTAGACAGAAATAAACAAATATATTTATATTGCCTACCTCGGTGAATTCCCGAGGAATGTCCTCAGTTTTTCTTCTTGATATCAAATTTTATAATTATTTTATTAAAAGTTTGCACCGTTAAAGCTAACAATACGTAACATGGACATTCAGCCTTAGAACTAGCCGTATAATTTCATGCTGTTGGCTGTAAAATATCCTGTTAGGCTACATTTACTCCTATAAACCGGCACCTGTGTTTGCCAGAAAATCACCGTAAAAAAATACAGTGACATTGTTTCAGGAAGGCAACGGAATGGCATATTGGTGCCTGATTATAATATAACTTATAAATATAGCCTATATTTAATTTAGTTAAATAATGTTAATAGCATCTAAATCTGACTTTTACCTTAAAATGTACTGATAATCCCCATAATACATGATACATCAGAGTTCACGCTGATAACAGCACTCGTCTATAAACGATGAATAGGGTCAAAGAGAAAAAAAAACGTGATTTTAATCCATATATGTTTCATATTTCATCAGTTAGACTGTGTGTCACGGGAATGTTTCTTTACTGATTTTAGGGTCACCTGAGATGAGTGAATGAATGAAAATAAAAAGTCTATAGTCTTATGTTTGACACCCTTATTGATAAATAATTAAAATTCTGGCACCAAACACATAGCTAAATATACTTCTCTCCTATACTTTTCTCTTGTACTTTTTTTTACTCCTGTGACATATTACAGAATTGAAAGTACTGACTATTAATGACTTGTGATGTTCTGCATTTCACGCCTGCTAAATGTGAGGCACTTTCTCTTATGTAACAGTGTTTTGATGGTGGGCAGGTTTCCTGTCATCTGTGTTCTCCTATAGCTCTAAAACATTATAGTATATTCTTAACCAAGACTATCGGTGAGCCTCATTACTGAACACATCCACACATTTCCCTTTTTATACCTTTGCATGAAATACACCAGATTTCATAATCCTGCCCTTTCCTTCTGGTAATCAGGAATATCTTGAGTGGCACCGGAAGTCTGGAAAACTATAGGAAAATCCCAATGAGGGAAACTACACTCCATTTCGGACACCATTCGCTTGCCCAAGCCAAAACAATGAGTAATTTTGGACTGGAAAATGAATTAATTAAATTCTTGACCTAGTGCTTTCTCTTACCGCATGACTGTGACCTGGCTCAGACAGCTAAAACAATAACAATTAATCAGAATTGTGAAACAATTTCAGGGAGGACTGTGGGCTGATATTGACTAAAGAGATTTGCCATTATATTTCAAAAGTCCAGATGTCTGTTCATTATTGATGTTTTTGTGCTAACAGGCTACTAGAGATGAGTGTTTTTCATTCTCACATGCATCAGATGATATATGTGTGTTGCAAAACCTTTTTGTATATTTTAGGAATGACTTTTATGCATTGCTTGAAACATATTTTCTGTAACCATTAATGTAAGCAGTCTAAAGCAGATTATTCTGAGTGTGTTTCTAGGAACTTAAAGAGGTCATGACAAGAGAGATCAAATTTGTCTTGATCATTTGACATATAAGAGATCTTTGTACCATTAAAACATCATGCAAGTTTCATAGCTTAAAACATCCTCCTCATAATAAACAAAGCATTTATAAAATAGACAATCAAAGTTATTGATTAATTGAGGTTAATCAGTGATTACTTGAGGCACATACAAAAATTAAGTTAAATAAATGAATATCATGTGAGTCAATTAGGAGGGAAAAGGCCACTTAAAGCATATCATAAACGAAAGAGTAACTACATGTTCTAACCACAACGATGAAGATCAAGTTAAAAATAAACAGACACATGTCTTGCTTACAGGTGTTATTGCCTCAGAATGTACTATTATTAAAAGTCAGAGTTGAGACTTCCTCTTCAGCTTCCGGACCTACACATGCAAGCACAAGAACAAGCAAAATATGCCAGTTGGTCTCCGCATCAGTGTTATTTAATATTCTTTATATATACTTTTAGACCATTTCGGAAAGGCTAGCAATAGCAAGCTAGCTTTGAAAGCATGAGATCCCATCCTCCCTTCAGAGCGTCTCAAAAGCCATGCCTCCTCCAAACAAAAGCGTCACGAGAGACGAATTAAACTACCTCATGTCTCAAAGAAGTGAAGAAGTGAAGTGAAGTGACATGTGGCCAAGTATGGTGACCCATACTCGGAATTTGTGCTCTGCATTTAACCCATCCAAGTGCACACACACAGCAGTGAACACACACACCGTGAACACACACCTGGAGCAGTGGGCAGTCAAAGCACTTAACATTAGAATAGTAATGAATGTAAACATCTTAAAGATCTCTCACTTTAACCACCTGACTGCTGCAGATTATGTTCGGTGATGATAATTGGCTTGTTTGAGATTCATCAGCTCCGTTGCATCTCAAACTCAAAAATCGGAGTTTGGCCCTGTCCCAAATTACACTCTAAACCCTCACAGTCTTCCTCTGAATCCGCACTTTCACGACGTAATGCCACTTTGACTGCCGGGTAAAGTCCTCTGCGTAGCTCACAGTCTTGAAGGCTCAGCAGAAGTGTGCATCAAGGGCGCATAGTAGCCGCAAAGGGGGCGCTCACGAGCACCACTCTTAAGCTTAAATGACATGCACACGCAGCGACCATTGTAAGTCCACAAGACCGAAAGTACACATGAAGTGTGCCATTTGGGACAGGGCCTTTGACGTTTTGAACAGTGCAGAGAAGAACGTTACGGCAAGACGTGAACACAACGCAGCATAAGCTCGTTGTTTTGGTTCTGGAGGAATTGTAAAAGGTGACTGCTGTGTGTTTTGGCTGAATCCCAAATTGCACACCTCTATGCACTTTCGGTCTTGCGGACTTACAATGGCTCCCGTGTGCACGTCCATGAGACAGTAGGGTGTCCCATTCATCATTTTAGGTTTCAGAAGGGAAGGGTGCTCACGAGCGCCCCCGTTGCGGTCGCTATGCGCCCTCGATGCACACTTCAGCAGGGCCCGCAAGTCTGCGAGCTACGCAGAGGACTTTAGCCGGCAGTCAAAGCGGCATTACATCACAAAAGTACGGACTCGGAGGAAGACCGTTAAGGTTTAAGCCCTGTCCCAAATGGCACACTTCATGTGCACTTTCGGTCTTGTGGACTTACAATGGCCGCTGCGTGCACAAGAACGTAGGGTGTCCCATTCGTCATTTAAGCTTAAAGAAGGGTGCTAGTGAGTGCCCCCTTTGCGACTGCTATGCACCCTCGATGCACACTTCTGCTGAGCCCACCAAACTGTGAGCTACGCAGAGGACTTTACCCGGCAGTCAAAGCGGCATTACGTCGTGAAAGTGCGGATTCAGAGGAAGACCGTGAGGGTTTAGTGTGCCATTTGGGACAGGGCCATAGGGTGTCATTTGGGACCTTTCCCTGCGTTCCATTCAGAAGGGCTCATCCCTATGCCCCAAAGAATTTACCCTCCGGAGTGAGAGCTTCGAAGAGATGAAGGGTGTAGGAGTCAAAAAACATTTTGGAACACACTTCTGCATCATCTTAACGAGACAATCAAGGAGGCACCTTCGTCGCACATTTTGTACGCTGGTTGACCCCACAAAAAACATGTTCTGAACGATGACGGACAAAAAACATACAAACATACAAAAAAGCATTCATGAGGGCTTGTGAATCAGAAATTAAATCATAATAAAACATAAATACTAGGGCATATATTTGATAGGTGTACATGCATTTATTTTGAGGTTTTTTTATGAAAAAGAATTTAATTAGTTAATAATAGGTTCTGTATATACATTTTAGAAATATACAATATTTGTTCTTTTCATGCATTCAGTATTGCACATCTACAGCTGAGGTAGAAAAAGGGAAGCAAAAATAAGGAACATGATTTCTCAAAATTTAGTAAAGCCACAACATTTTAATTTGAGCATGTGAAACACATCTTGTGAGCGCTGTCATTTGACAGATCTCACATTATTATTACTTTAGCTGTTACTATGAACACAAATCTGACAAACCAGCAACAATGATTTGATAAAAGAACAATTCACCTAAAAAGTTAACATTTGGTCATTCAGTATTTGACCATTTACTCGCCCTCGAGTTGTTCCAAACCCATATGACATCCTTTCTTCTGTGGAACACAAAAGGAGGCATTTGTGGAATTCCATAACTGGTTATTTAATGAAAGTGGATGGAGACCAGGTACAGATGTAGTCATCATTCACTTTCACTGTATATGAAAAAGAGAATCTTGGATATTCTGCTGTATGATTTATGGCAGCTTGGAGAACATTTCAAAACACCCTCTCTCTTTTTTCACAGGGGTGGAAAAAATACCCTATCATTGTGTTTTGAAACCTGGTGTTTATGCAACTGCCTGGAAAAAGTCGTTTCACAAGACTGATCAAGAATAAGCTTTTTTTTTTTCTTTTTTTTGACTGTATGTCTCAAGCTTCAATATATTATTCTAATGTTTACTATCTACAAACTAAAAATAGTTGTCATGGTTTCACCATGCTCTTCCTCACATCAGCTGCATCCGAAAAGCTAGGCAGCTGACTTGATGCCTCGCTGCCCTATCAGGCAATGACTTGTAAGGCAGCGTTTGTGCGCAAAGGCACCTTACGAAATTGATTTCAGGCAGCGTAAGAGTTAAATGATCTACAGAAAAATAGCGCAAGCTTTTCAAACTTTATCGCTAGAAATGACATCAAAAGTGGAAAATGCAAAAACATACATTTACACACACAAACTGACCAGCAAATGCAACTTTCAGATGCCATCTTTATTTTTCTAGCTCAACTGTCACAGAATGGAAAGCACAGGTTTGTAGGATATCAAAGGCAGCGAGGGATACATCTATGCTGCCTTCAAAAATCAATCAGATGAAGGTATCTCAGGAAACAGGAAGTAAAGCTAACATTGGATTCGAACGTGCCTTGATGCCTTCCTACCTTGAAATGTGTCCTCTGAAGTCAGCATTTTCCAGTTTTCAGACGCAGCCATCTGCTCTCTGTTCACGCTCCCCAGATCAAATCACCAGCACCTGCTCCCAATTTCACGCCAATCAGGACTGTATAAAAACCAAGCAAACTCATTCACTTGAGGTCTGATAAGTTGCCTTACACTTTTGGAGAATTGGCCCCTCAGCTGAGCCTGGTTTTTCCCTAAGTTTTTTTTTTCTTTTTTTCCCCCCATTTCTTTCTGTCACCTAATGGAGTTTGAGTCCCTTGCCAATGTGACCTTTGGCTTTAGTTGTGGATTAAAGGACACTTAATATACAGTAATATTATATTATTTGGAAACTTGAACTAAATTGAACTGCTAGATGATGACACACTGTTTCCTGCAGAACTGTTTTATAGTGGATTTGACTTTGATTAATTTGCAACATCGACACTGTTATTGAACTGAATTGAATCAATAAAACTTGTTAATGAAACCAAGTTTGTTTAGTTAAGCTAGTGCTGTAGAAATTGCACACTTTTCAGCTTTAACATGATTTTTCATGATATACTTTACATGCAAACATTTAACCCCGCAAAATCTGTACAGTTAGAGCAGTGGCTTAGCACATACTCTTACACACCAACACTTTTACTGAGAAAAACACATGTGGTTTATCTCTCCATTTGTTGGTATACTGCCACAAGAAGTTCTGATGCTCTCTGGATCTGGTGTTACTCAAAGGAAGCCTGAACTACATCAAATCACAGCTCAAATTTTACTGAAGGAAAAACAGACAGTGAATGATATCTAAAGTTTTGGCATGATTCCTTAAACATTTAAACACTGGGGAAAGAAAATATGCATTTATGTTAATCTTGTTATGTTTGTGTTTGTTAGTGTTATTTTAAACAATTGTTAAATTACTTGCATGTAACTAAAATAACAGAATTTCCTGATAGGCCTATTTAATATCTAATCTTAGTAGTTTTCCTTGAGGATGAACACATTTCAATCATATAAAAATCTGCGGTGCTGCGCAATAGGTTTTAAGTGACCAAACGACATTTAGATTCCTCTCATGTGACCTAGATTCAGGGGCTCTCCCCTGCTCCCAGCTGCATGGTAGTCCTTATGGTATTCCTTTAAATCACATGATTTTTATTTATTTATTTATTTTTGGTTGTAGTGTCCATATAGAGACAATCCACATAAATAACCTTAAACTCTATCCCAGCATTTAGTCCATGTAAATAATGTGTACTCTTTTGCTTTTATTTTTACTGAAAATATTTACATCTGTAGTGGTAATGTGAGAGGACTGTAAATTATTTTACTCACTCCAAACTCATATTAAACAGCACTAATGACAGCAGGCTTGACACAGTGGCTGATGTTTTATGTTAATGGGTGTTAAGTGGAAGAGCACTTCTCCACTTGGAGAAAAACTGAGGAAGAGAAAGTAAAAATGAATAATTCCTCAAATTGCATCATTTCAAAATTTCTGTGAAATGAAAGTAAAACTTTGTCTTTGAATTGAAAGGCCTCTTAATTCATTTACCATGCTGCCAATTGGGTAGTTGAAGTATCTAAACTGATTTTTCTTGTTTCTTTGCTTTTAAATGTCTATGAAACTTCTCAACAAGAAATAGAAACAGAAACTGATTTAAGTCTTTGCTGAAAATAGAACTACTCTGAATGGCATCATTATCTTCTGTCCATTATATTTATGGACTCAGTTGGTAGACAGAAGTCTTTAGAGGCCAAAGCCACAAGAAAAAGGAATAGAAGGGACTTCCCTTTGCATTTGGAAAGGGTTGTTTACCATATTACTGACTGGAGAAACTAATCTCTCCATCCGGTGGTCAATGTCAATATGTGAGCCGTAGAGTCCCTGATGTCTGGTTATCTTCCTTTCTTTCAACTTATCAGCATTTTTTTAAATCAATGTTTTTTTTAAAAAGATATATATTTTTTTAAGATTATAAAAAAGTATTTTGGGGCTTTTAACCATTTAGCTCCACTCAGACATTTATTTTCCGAACTGTCTTGATTCATACAACAACAAATATAAACTGTTTGTTTATTGGTTTAAAGCCCTAGTCCTGATTAACAAAGCGATATGTCATCTGGATAGCTTACACGCTAAGGTTGTCTTTTCGCAGGAGACACATCTGAATGTCTCTGATCACATTAAATTGAGCAGAAAATGAGTCTATCCTTATTCATAAAAATATTTCTTTTATCCCCTCAGAATGGGCTGACTATAATGGTAGATACCTCATCTGGGTTATTGCTTAACACCCCTGTGGTACTGGCCAATATCTATGCACCTAATTTTGATGACAATAATGTTTTCATTAAGTTTCTCTCGGCTTTACCAAACCTACATTCAATCTATTTAATTATCGGAGGGGATATCAACCTCTGCCTAAAGGGGCAGTCCCACTACACATTTTGTTTCATTGACTTCCATGGATGCAAATACATCAGACCGGAAAATGGAAGCTCATGCGAAAAGTTTAGCACTTCGCTGCGTTCCAAAGTTCAAGTTTGGTGAACTTTGACCTGCGAATTTGCATCACTTGAAGATGTGTGACCAGTAGAAGATCGATGAATCACGGTGTGATTGTATATTTTTACATTTTGAATGTATAACTTTGTTATACGTTGAATTCATGTATATTAAAAATGGCGCGAAGTGTGACGTCATATCACAACTGTGATCGAAGAAACCGTTCGAAGAAATTTTGTGTGCTCAAACTCTAGTGTGACCACAGCTAAATCCCCACCTCTCGGAGAGGAACATCCCTCTTGAAGTCGGCTAAAATAATAATTTTTTTTTCTTCTGCTCACTGCAGAGCCAATGGGTGAAGCTTGATGTCCAAAATAACTTCCCCTCCCTCTTGCAATGACATCTCTTCTCTAATGATGTGTTTACTGGCGCGAGGGTGGGTCAACCTGTCACTCACATGAGATCACAGCAATAGCAAACCACAACTGTCCAACCATCCAATCAATTCCGATGGCCAAAGTCCCTACATTTTTTCTTGTTCAATAAGCCGTTTCACTCAGATATACATCACAATAGGGAAGAAAAGACCATCGCAACTTCTGTTTCATGCTTACTTTAACCCACTTCTGCAATGGAGAAAAAAATTTAAATCACTTATAACACTTTTGCTCACAGTTATTCTTAATTTTGGTTTTGTTTTTTATCCGTCTATTTAATCACCCATTTGCCTGTGTTCCTTTGTTCTCCTTTTCCAGACACTATCAGTTACCGTGGATATTCATTTAATCATCACAGCTGTTCGTCATTTAGTTCCTTACATGTGTATTTCAATTCCTCACCTTCACTCATTCTTTGTCTGGTATTGTTTGTGTTTGTGCATGGCACACTGTTCCAAGTTGTTGGCTTATGTATTATAAAGACTGGCGTTATTTATACCTTCTTCTTTATCCTTGGACTTAAACCGTTACAGCTTCTTGTGGATGTTTCACATGAACAGTGGAGAGAAATATAGCAGGAACAATGTATTTCAGGCTTTGCAAAAATGTAAGCAGAGTCACGTATAGGGTATTTTCATTGAGCCTGATGCAACTGATGAACATGTTTATTACTTTAGTTTTTGGACTCAAGGATGATGGGCCTGTTTGGTCATTGATTCAGTGCTGTAGGCCACTTCCAGGCCAGATCATCTACACAGATCCAGCCACAGAGTATCAGGAACATTCCTGGGAAAACATTAGTCAATTACAGGAAAACCCTGGCTCAGTCAGTACTAAACCTCATGAGTCAGCTACCCAGGAAAAAAAGCAGGAGGTGCAAAACACATGAAGGAAGATCAGGCCCATGCGGCGTTTGTGTGGATGTGTTTAGACTATATGGATGGCAACTTGAATTGGTCATTTGCTTATAAACTCTGATCTCTGTTCTTCTGCCTGTAAGTGACTACAGGATATACTCTGACTGTAGTCAGGAAATCCTCCTCAAGGGGAAGAGGTCTCTGATCTCCCATCAGAGGTTTCCCGCTAACTTGCCTCTCCAAAAATTGTCTGAGTCATAACCATAATTTCAAATACTGTCGTACACAACGTTTTTTTAAAAAAGAAAAAAATTGCTTTCATTTGTTACATTTTCTAAGTAAACAAAAACCACAGCAAACCTCTGTAGCTCCCATTGCATAAGACTTTCGGGAGACTGAAATAATGATTCAGTATTGAACTCCAGAGAGCCATAATGAAACAGCGTTTCTATTGTACAGTAATTCTAACGTTATTTCTAATGTCCCACATCAGGTGCCTCAGGCTCTTGATTAAAGTGCAATTTTGAAACCACAAACAGTAAAAAAACTAAATAAATTAATAACTAAATTACAATTAAACTAATAACTCAACAAGAAAGAATGTAAGAACTGTGTACGTTGCGTGATTTTTTTGGGAAAATAACTGGAATCTTTCTGACCCAATTTTGAAAGCAGAAGTATAGATAGTTCATTAGCATATTTTACAATGAAAAAAAATCTACAAAAAAATTCAGCTCAAGTTGACTGTGCCACCAGATTCCACTAATATAAGCAAATTTCTCATTCAATTGCACTTCATTATTCTCTAGATTTCTCCAAAAACTGATTTAAAAATCCTGTACACTCTATTCAAATTGTACATATTAAATGGAAGTGACAATTTACAACAACTTGCTTCAATCTGACAAATGGTCTGAGAACACATATCCAGCTTCATTATAGAGTAGATCCTTGTCTTTAATGTATCTACATTGTTGCTTGAATTATAATACATTTAAGAAAATGGTTATAGAGAAAATTGAAATAAGGAAATAAACCCCCGGTTTCACAGACAAGGTTTAAGCCTAATCCAGACTAAAATGTATGTTTGAGCTGTTTTAACTGAAAGCAACTTGCACTGCCATATCTTAAAATATGTCAGTGCCATCTCAAGATTCACACCAGCAGTGTTTTTCTTCCAAGGCATGTTTATGAAAGCTACTTAAATGCCCTAACTGAACTAGAACCTAATCCTGGCTTAATCTAAACCCTGTCTGTGAAACCGGGCCAAAGAATGGTAGATTGTGATAACCACACAATTGTCTTTTTCTTAAGGTCATGCATGAACTATGGGGAAAAAACCCACATTTATGGTTTTTATGGACATCATGACTGATATTTCCCATTACTATAATGGTTGTGCTTTATTTTACAGTATGTGCATTTACTTAAGAAAGTACAGGGTAATACAAGGTAACTACATGGGTTAAGTTAGGTTTGGGGGTAGGTTCAGGATTAGTACCTAGTTATTACCCAGTTTTTGTAATTATTATAATTAACAATTAATACATAGTCCACCGGTTTCACAGACAAGGCTTAAGCTAGTCCTAGACTAAAATGCATGTTTGAGCTGTTTTAACTGAAAGTAACTTGCACTGATATATCTTAAAATATGTCAGTGCCATTGTTTTGTCTCAAGATGCACGCCAGTAATGTTTTTTCTAAGGCATGTTTTAAAAACTACTTAAATATCCTAACTGAACTAGGCCTAATCCTGGCCCTGTCTGTGAAACCAGGCCAGTATGTACAGAGGGAACAGCACTGTAAAATAAAGTGTAATTTACATTTTTTTTTAAAAATCCCATCATTTAATTAAAATTCATTGAATAATTCCTCACTGCTAAAGATTTTTTTTTTTTATTCATTTCTCCAGGGGGAGCTCAGCTTGTTTGAAATTACCAGTCACATTGTATAAAAAACAACTGCTAAATGACATACACCTGTACGTCATTCAATTACCCTGGAAATTTGTCTTTATTCTCAACTCTGCAGATGCCATGACCAGTGCTTCATTGGGCTAGTTTTGTTTGGCCATTGGGCTAATATTGCTGCACAGACCTGGCAACCCCGGCCATTACAGTCAAACTGGTATAGACTGTAAGTGGATAAAGATGCCACATTAAAAAAGAAGAGGCAGCCTGACTAGACACCACTTGAACCACTAGAGGTTATGGCTTAACCAGCAAAGAAGATACAGTCAGAGTGTCAAATGTCAAGGCCTACCCTGCCAGAGATTCCTTCAGTGCTTTTGTTGGGTTAGAGGATGAGCCACTGACCTATGGATGAGCCCTGTTTACACATATTGGTATTAAGATAGGTATGTGTCTTCATGGTTTCATCAGAAAACATGGCTACATTTGAAAGGCTGCCAATTGAGAATGATATTTTGTAGATCCAGAGCGTGTGGTTACTAGCAAGGGGAACCATGTTAACCAGCCACAACCTGTCCTCATGGTGTTTTTATATATTTCATAATTTGGTTATTTCTGTTGTTTCAGCATAGCAGAATAGTTTCACTTATTATTTTATGCTGTATATCGCTCTTGGGGCCACTTTATATCTCTCTGGAGTTAGGTTCTCATTTTATTTTTGTTTGTTTAGATCAGCATATTAGCATATGGTTATCAGACATTGGTTCTAAAAGTGCAGAGATTTTATTAATCTAACATTTATGAGTCTGTGGGTGAGCAGTTGAAGAGACTGCTGAACATAGAACTGAAATATTATTATGCCCTGCTAAATCTCAGTCACCAACAGATGGGGTGTGGAGCTGCTTTAATAAAAAAGAAACATCAGTTAATAGATATGTGATGGTCTATCGTCAAAAATCCACTTACTTCTAATTTGAAGGGAATTTTTTATTATTTGATGGTGTTGGCTCATTGGGCCACTATTGTGAGGATCTGAAAAAAAACCTTCAGTTTGCCAGCAATGAGCATACATCATACCATTTTATGCTTTGCAAGCAAAATCATGATGAAAAAGAGGAAGTGAGGAGGAAGACGATAACACTTGACAAAACATGTTTTGGAAAGTTCCTGACCTCATTAGTTAAATGATTTCCAAAAGCTTTGGAATATAGTGATATTAGTTAATATTAGTTTTTTTTTTTTTTATTAAAGAGCGAGTGATCTTC
>RJVU01057857.1:4150476-4189257 GCA_003731715.1 Anabarilius grahami | reverse complement strand
GTGGCCTAACCACTCTGCCAGAACGTCACTTTTACAGTCTCTCCCGCAGTAACTTCAGTTGTTAAAGACAACAACCCAGGTGTTATTGGTGGCAACACTGGCTGTGCAGGTACCACATCAGGAACACAGTCATTTATCACAGGATCAAATGAATCCTGAATGTGTGAATTCTGGAAATGTGACTCTTTTGTCTTGAGCAGGTGTTTCTGATTTCTTCTGTAAACTTTTCCGTCCTTAGTTTGAATCAGATATGACCTCGGCTTTTCATGCTTTTCCACCACTACAGCTGGCTGCCAAAGATTTTCTGCTCTCAATCTCACCTTTTCTCCTTCCTTCAGAGCAGGTAGGTCTCTTGCTCCTCGATCGTAGTAGAGCTTTTGCTTTAGCTGTCTGTCTTTTAGGCTTTTCTGAACTCCTTTGTGCAGATGTGGTTGTAACAAATTACTTGTTGTTGGAAGTCTGGCTTTCAATCTACAGCCCATTAGCAGCTGTGCAGGAGATAACTTCACTCCTCCAAGTGGGGCGTTCCTGTACTCAAGAAGAGCAATGTAAGGATCTCCATGACTTTCTTGCACTTTCTTGAGCAGGTTCTTGATGGTATAGCTCTTTCACTTTGACCTTTTGAGTGAGGATATCAAGGATTTGAAGTTGAATGAATCTGGGTCTGAAGTTTCTGAATTGTGCACTCGCAAATTGTGGCCTGTTATCTGTGACAACTTCGTCCGGAATTCAATGTCTTGCAAATATCGACTTCAATGCCATAATCACATGTTGGCTTGTTGACTGTGTTAATTTTAAAATTTTAGGAAATTTTGAGAAGTAGTCCACACATAGAAGGTAGTCTGCTTGGTTGAAGTGAAAGAGGTCAACTTCTACCTTTGCCCACAGTCTGTCTGGTAAGTCATGACTGATGAGAGGTTCTTTGGTGTCAGTTCTGCACACAGCACACTTTGACACCACATCCTCAACTCCCATTCCAAGCCAAAACAGTACATCTCTCGCTCTCTCTTTACACATCACCACTCCCAAGTGAGCTTCATGAATTTCTCCAGCATTTCTGCTTGCAGGCTTTGTGGGACCACGAACAGCAGTCCTTCTGAGGGTCAACTCTAATTTTTCAAAATAGTGCAGCAGTTTTAGTTATAATATCCAAGCAGTGGGATATTATATAGCAGGGATAGTGGGATATAGCAGTGGCTATATATTTGGGGGCAGTCGTGGCCTAATGGATAGAGAGTCGGACTTGTAACCCAAAGGTCATGGGTTCGAGTCTCAGGTCCGGCAGGGATTGTCGGTGAGGGGAGTGAATGTCCAGCGCTCTCCCCACCTTCAATACCACGACTGAGGTGAGACCCTTGAGCAAGGCACCGTACCCCCAACTGCTCCCCGGGCGCCGCAGCAATGGCTGCCCACTGCTCCGGGGTGTGTGTTCACGGTGTGTGTGTTCACTGCTGTGTGTGTGCACTTGGATGGGTTAAATGCAGAGCACAAATTCCGAGTATGGGTCACCATACTTGGCCACATGTCACTTCACTTCACTTCTTCAGTGCTGTTGGATTTTGTGGTGTTTTGAGAAGCATATTCTCCAGCCATTGTAATTGTAGTAAATCTGATAGACAAAACTTTTAGCCAATGCCAAGGCGATCCAACAACGTGTGTTCTGTTTATCTTACGCATGCGTGCACATGTAGGCTACACATATGTACATCTGTCTCGAGCATTAACTGCACAGCAAGCCATATTATGTGATAATTGTATGAATAATCCCCAAAAAAAGCACAAACACTGCAGAGATGCTAAATTCAGCAGCTGGAATTAACTGAGGAGATGTGATGGCTCACAGACAGCAGACAAATGGCTAGTAGTGACAGCAGCAGCAATCCACCTGTCACTCAAGTGGCCACACCCTTAATTATGCAGAACTTTAAGGCTTAATATAATATAAATGGATGACTTATAATTTTTTTTTTTACCCCCCTCACAGTTGTCATGAATGGCAAAATTAGCTAAAATAGACCAAAACCACTTTTTGTACTAGGCTGTAAACATATTTTCTGCTGTAAAGTTGGCCATTTTAACAAGATACAGATTAGACTACCTTTTGGAGCCTGTCTTTAGTGACCAGTCAATGGACTGCAGTTTAAATCACTTCCGTGTTAGCTTCAAGAGAAAAGGTTGCCGCTTGGTTCATTCCTGTAACACATCTGGTAGATTCCCCTTCTTTCTTTGACCATGCTTTCAGAGAAGAACTATATTCTCAGGTGACTTCTTAGTTAACTTTAATTTGCTAATTTTGTTCACAGTCACTTCAGTTTCCTCGTGGAGTGCTTTAATTTGGCTTTTTGTGACTTCACCTGCTTTGTTCAGAGTCAAGCTTTAATTTGATAATTGTTTACGCCACACACCAGGGGTGTCCAAACTCGCCCCTGTAGGGCCACTGTCCTGCAGAGTTTAGCTCCAATTTGCCTCAACACACCTGCCTGGAAGTTATGCCTAATTAGACCTTGATTAGCTGGTTCAGGTGTGTTTAATTGGGGTTGGAGCTAAACTCTGCAGGATAGTGGCCCTCCAATTGATTCAGTCAACTGTGCAACTTCGCATTCTTTAGCTTTGTTTTTTAACTAAGTCACATAAGAATCAATCAGTTCAGTTGGCCCCTGAGCTCGAGTGAAAAACATTTCTTAGATATGTTAAGTTTTTCCGTGGTTCACAATTAACGCCTGGATTTTTCTTTCAGTACTTCATAATCATTCACTTCTTCCTCTTCAAAATCCATGGTATTAAATACCTTTATCACTTCATCTCCAGCAATGTGAAGAAAAGTAGCACATTTTATCTTGCCTGATTGCTCAGATGTTCTGCTTGCAATGAGATACAGCTCAAACTTCTGTATCCAAGTAAGTTCACCAGTTTTCTGCAGTTCCTGTGGAGGTTTTAGCTGGTCCATTGTGAACTTCTGACACCATGTAATACCCTTTGGGTAACTCATAGTTAGCTGTTTAGGCTTAATACTTAATTAATGTATGTATGCTTAATACTTAAAGGTGGTACAGAGGATCTTTTCGTCGACTGAGTTTTTGAAATGAGCGCATGCGTAAGAACAACCCCCCTCCATTTCGAGTGAACGCCTCCCAAAACTCGTGCACGAGTATTGGAACACGAGTGTTTACCACCGGCATTCGCTGTGTTATTAAGCCGGGCACACATTTAACGACTAGCTAAAACATTCTAAGACTGTGCTCAACATACAGCGATTGTTTCCTGCTCCTGAAGCAGATTTATATACTTTAACATGGAATTTGAACACCGACTGTAATCGCAGACTGAACACAACTGGCTCTGACTGGACGCGTTTGAGCGCGATCAGTCATAAGTATCAATTTACATTCATAATCGGCCTTACAATCGTTAAGTGTGCGCGCGGCTTTAGTGGATTCATTATGTCGGACTCACCGCAGGTAACTCATAATCTGCAGTTGTTACTCCAGTCTCCTGACAAAAACATTGCATGCGGCGCCTGTAGAGTGTGGAAAGTTACTGGAGCGCGCAGCCGCGCGTCTCTCACAAGGAACGTCATGGCAGTGATTGACAAGCCAGAGGACCAATCCGCGCACGTCTCTCACAAGGAACGTAATGGCAGTGATTGACAAGTCAGAGGGCCAATCGTTTACACGATGTTTTTAAGGCCCTACCTCGTGCACAGATGATGTATATTAATAATATTCCTTTCAGTGCACCTAATAAATAGTCTTTTATCAGTTAGTAAAGACAGTTTCAAGTAATATTGCAAAAATTTATAAAACAAAACATCCTCTGTACCACCTTTAATAGATGTAGGCTAGATAAAGACACGACACACCACGAGTTGTTCACGGTGAATCTGTTTCTTGTTCTATTGTTTCAGTGTCACAAAAAGGATACATGTATACAGGGCTCCTCCATGGCAAAGAATACACACTAACAAGAAGCGACAGTCAATAGAACGTTCCATTGAAACACCGGCGCCCAGCAGCGGCCCTGCGTTTCCACCATTTTTGGGTGAAAGCGGGTCGCAGTCCACTAGTTTATATGGCAATATCAGATGCTTTGATAAAACAAAATGTACATTAAAGCTGAAATCCAGCCTAAATGATGACAACACAGAATAAAACACTATCACTAGTGATCATCAAATCCTTTTTACAGTTTATTTTACACACTTTAAATCTTCCACTTTTTTCACAAAACCTTTGCTCTCTAGAAACCCAGTCAGTTTGGGTTAAAATTCTTTAAAAGGCTTATAAACACTGAATTATTACCAACATATAAAATAAAATTAAGGACATGCATCAGAAAAATTACGAATGTTGGACAAGAATGAATATAACAGCTTGATTTTGCAGTGTTGTCTAATGTCCGTTAAAGCAAAAGTGGGGATTATGCGATAACGGACACAGCAATGCATCATGTATTTTAAGATCATTATGTTTGTAGCGTGATCCATTAAAACGTACAATATAGCCTATTTCAATTCAGACCTAGATATTATTACTATTACACCACTAGGTCTTAAATATATTGTTCACTGCAAAATTCACTGAAATGTATTAATTATAAATTTATTTTATTTTATGCTTCATCTTCTAAAGGGCCAAAAATTACACTGTCCAAGTTAGAAATCCAGAAGTTCATTTTCAAATAACAGTGTTTAAAATTGGATATGCGTTTCAGAAGAAATACAAAACTGATACATCAATTTGGATTATAGCCCAATGCATGTCTATTGGAAAGTGCACTGATGTGGTGTTTATAGAGACCTCTGGTGGTGTACTAAGGATGTTGTGATATGGTTCTCAACATTAACAACCCATTTCTGCATTATGACATTTCTAAATGAAACAAGACATCAGGTTAACCTGACCTGAATGTGTGCTTTTAATTGTTTGTGCAGGACTACTGAAACACCACCGGCATGCACTTTTGAGAAAGCTTCTTGTCTAAGATGTGGCATCTAGAAATATCACATTATCATCACCAAAAGGCCAATGGCATTGTTTTAAAACTATGCTTACAATATGGTCTAATTAGATTTAAAGTGTCATCCTCAATTACATGGAATTCCACATGATAATAGTCAAAAAATTATCCAAATAATCTTGTTAGAATACAAGACTGAATGATTTAAAAAGGCATGAAAACATTCCTTATCGCTCATATTATTAGGCATACTGTCGCTATCAAACAGTATAATCGTTATTTCCACTTCAAAGCAAATTAAGTACAATTCTTTGGATTAGCTATCTGGGATGATGAAGGACAGACAGGAGAAGGTTGTACCAGGCAGGCATTCTGTGTTAACTGCTGCTTGAATCTCATTAAAGAGAGCATGCTCCTTACTCCCAGCATTCCCAATGCTCTCTTTCAGCTCTGCCAGTCGCTGTAGTATAATATGCTTTTCCCTGCCTCTTATAATTCCTCGGAAGTACAGCACAGCTGAGAGATGGCTCTTTCTGGAAGGGGTGAAACGTTTGTTGAATTAAAGTAAAATTAACATTTGTTAAATTGTAAATGATATCGCCAGCACATAATATGACTCGCACCTGATGTCTGGATAGTTTTCAACCAGTGGCTGTAGGTTATGTTTTACATGACTTTTCCTGCACCCAATGATCTTGCTCAGTTGGTCCCCGACTGGATGGAGCCAATCTGAGGTAGAATGCTATACAGAGAATTATGCAGTAAGGAATCTGTTAGCATGGTTTAATTAAAAAGCACTGGTGTTCAAAGATGCATTTTATTATACCATTTCTTGGAAAATCTCCTTCAGTTCCTCCCACTGATTTGCAATCTTAGTGGCAGCCGTCTCATTCTTCCGGTTTTTGCATGAGTAGTTATTCTTCATGAGCTGAGAAACATATTCCTTCACCACGAAAAAGTGAGCTTCATTCACAAAGGCCTGCATAAACAGGAGAAGGCAGAGAAAAGAGGGGGATTTTACAATAAATACATGAAGATGTGTATTAAATTGATGGGCGGTGTTAACAGTTTACTAATAGAGCTGTGGCACAGAGGTTAGGGTACCTGCACACTGCTCTTTGCGGTCAAGTGTGTATTTTGTGTAAATACTTAAAGGTTTAGTTCACCCGAAAATTAGAATTCTGTCATTAATTACTCACCCTCATGTCGTTCTACACCCGTAAGACCTTCGTTCATCTTCAGAACCCAAATGAAGACATTTTTGATAAAATCCGATGGCTCAGCGAGACCTCCATTGACAGCAAGATAATTAACACTTTCAGATGCCCAGAAAGCTACTAAAGACATATTTAAACAGTTCATGTGACTACAGTGGTTCAACCTTATTGTTATGAAGTGACGAGAATACATTTGTGAGCCAAAAAACTAAATAACCACTTTATTCACAGGGATGCAAACACATCAGGGGTGAAAAAGGTGAGAAAGATGCGAGACCTCCCATACCCCCCCCCCAAAAAAATTATATTATAGCTATATTTAATATTCATATTGACTTATGAGTTGAGTATGTGCGCTAAAGCTGTGCAGATTACATAAACTTCGCCAGCAAATTGAGTGAACATAATAATTTGTTAAAGGGTTGGTTCACCCAAAAATGAAAATTCTGTCATTTATTACTTACCCTCATGCTGTTCCACACCCGTAAGACCTTCGTTAATCTTCGGAACATTAAGATATTTTAGTTGAAATCCGATGGCTCAGTGAGGCCTGCATAGGGAGCAATTACATTTCCTCTCTCAAGATCCATAAAGGTACCAAAATCTAAATCAGTTCATGTGAGTACAGTGGTTCAATATTAATATTATAAAGCGGCGAAAATATTTTTGGTGCGCGGAAAAAAAACGAAATAACGACTTATATAGTGATGGCTGATTGCAAAACACTGCTTCAGGAAGCTTCGGAGCGTTATGAATCAGCGTATCGAATCATGATTCGGATCGCGTGTCAAACTGCCAACGGCTGAAATCATGTGACTTTGGCGCTCCGAACTGCTGATTCGACACGCTGATTCATAACTCTCCGAAGCTTCCTCAAGCAGTGTTTTGCAATCAGCCATCACTATATAAGTCGTTATTTTGTTTTTTTGGCACACCAAAAATATTCTCGTCGCTTTATAATATTAATATTGAACCACTGTACTCACAAACTGATTTAGATGTATTTTTAGTAACTTTATGGATCTTGAGAGAGGAAATGTCATTGCTCCCTATGCAGGCCTCACTGAGCCATTGGATTTCAACAAAAATATCTTAATTTGTGTTCCAAAGATTAACGAAGGTCTTACGGGTGTGAAACGGCATGAAGGTAAGTAATAAATGACCATTTTCATTTTTGGATGAACTAACCCTTTAAACACAACCTGCGAAATTGCCTAGCGTATTGATTTGACATTGTTACCCTTCACAGTAGGCTTTTACCTGCATTTTACAGGTCTTCATTTCAAACCCTGTCATTATGAAATTGCACAGAACATCTTGTGTGTGTAAAAGCAAACAGTTTAATTATGTTATGACAATATAGTATAGTAGAGTTCAACTAAAGTTGTATTCATTGGCAAAATGGCAATGTTATTAGCCTTTTACAAATTGTAGCTATTTGGAATAATAAAAAGTATGTTCGATTAAGTGGAAATAAAGAAACAGTGGAAATCACAACAAGTCAGCCATGTCAGGCTTATTAACAGTCCCAAGCTTTACATATCGATACTTATCCCAGGAGCATTGGACGTGGTGCGAAGCCAGGATGTCAGGGGTTTTTTTTTGTTTTGAAAAAAAAGTATTCTCTGTTTTAAATATGTCTTTAGTAGCTTTCTGAGCATCTGAAAGTGTTAATTATCTTGCTGGCAATGCAGGCCTTACTGAGCCATCGGATTTTATCAAAAATATCTTGAATTGTGTTCTGAAGATGAATGAAGGTCTTACGGGTGTGGAACGACACGAAAGTGAGTAATGACAGATTAATGACAGAATTTTCATTTTTGTGTGAACTAACTCTTTAATAAACTGGTCATAGTCTCACCTGTTTATGTTTTGGGCTCATGTATTTGGTCTGTTCAGAAAGAGTCTTAGTTCTTTTAATCAGCTGTGAAAAGTCTTCATCAAATGAAAACCATTTTCCTGTCATTTGTCTCCTGAGGAAAGGCTACAAACAGAAGCACTTAATATTCACTCACTCCACTATCAGTCTTACACATTCAATTAATTATTAAATTCTAGATGCATATTCACAGACATAATGACTGAATTCAGTGATTTATTTACTTATAGAATTCTGCACAATATAATTTTTTTATATCAGTTTTGTATTCAAATCAAATTGTTCATAAAAGGTCAATATCAGGTCAGTTTGCCTGTTATTACTGTTTGAATGTACTGAGTGTCTTAATTTTTTCTGGTGTGTCTCTCAAACTAATGCTATTGTTTAACAATTAAAGTTAACAATGAGTGTTTCAGAAGCTCACACCTTGACATCCGTTTTGAAGTGCTCCATCAAAGATCGACTCAAATTGGTGGTCAGTCCATCTATTTCCCTTCGAACCAGCTCTAGCGGAATGGGGCAGCTGTCCTTAAAGCTCTCCATGTGCTCTCTGGAGATAAAAATTGAAATGTTGAAATTATAATTGCTTTACAGCACATGTAATGTCAGCTGTCCAAAAGAGAAAAAGCAAAAAACTTTATAAAATGTGGGTTTTGTCTGTATGCAGTTTGTATTTTGCTCTTTATGTCCACATTTTCTTATCTATCTTGTAAAGTAAAGAAATAATAATAAAATAACATCTAAAATAATTATTTTCATTTAGATTTTATCTTTTATCTTTATATCTAGATTTGAATTCTATTATACAAAGGACAGTACAATGACATGCTCACTACTTGATCTTTTTGTTTGTTAGGCAATGCTACATTAGCTATGGTTCCATCCAAAGTTGTGAATTTAACTTGCACAAAACTGGAATATCGCATAAAACAATTGTGAATAAAGCGTTTTCACCCAATGTGTTCAAGAGAACAAAATCGTCACCTCCTTGGAAATTGCCGCAAAATATCTGTAATAAAAATAGAAGTTGCTAAAATCAGGGAAGCCACTGTGGCTCTTTTTTCATCATAAATGAGAGAGACTGGGAGGACATTATACCAAATCATTTTGATGACAGACTTTGGCTCAGGCATTTCAGAATGATCAAACCAACATTTGCGATGCTGTGCAATGAAATTTTTCCACTGGTTAGTTTGGTTATCTAATCATACTGTTGAGGCAATGTCATGTGAGTTTTTTTGTGCACATCAAGGGATTTAATCAATAAATGTGTTTCTGTCGTAGTTTATGTTCATGTCTTCTCATCGGATAAAAATGTATCTGCCTCAGTAGAGCACATAAATTCTTTCCATCTAGCAGTTGTTTTAATGCAATATCGCGTTATGCACATAAAAATAGGTGGATGGAAACATAGCTAGTGATTTAGGCTCTTAGAAACCTTTTTAGTGCATAAAAATCATAATAGTTTAATAGTACAACAGTAAGACCAATGCTTACCTTTGAAATCATTTAGTTTTACACACATTAAATACATACAAATACATCCAACCAGAAATAAATTGACAACTCATGCATGTATGCTGATATACACTATTGCTCAAAAGTTTGGGGTCTGTGAGATTTTGCAGTATTTAAAGTCTGTTATGCTCATCAAGGCTGCATTTAAAATACAGTAATATTGTGAATTATTATTATTAGAGTTTCAAAAGTTTTCTATTTTAATATATTTTAAATTGTAATTCATGTGATGGCAAAGCTGAATTTTCAGCATCATTATTCCAGTCACATGATGTAACATGATCATTCAGAAATCATTCTAATATGCTTTTTTTCTCCTCAGGATTCTCTGCTGGATACAAATTTCAATAGAACAACATTTTTAAGGTTAAACTCTTTACTGTCACTTTTGATCAATTACATGCATCCATGCTAAATACAAGTATTTATTTATTTAAAAAAATACTTATTTACCCCAAACTTCTGAATGGTAGTGTATCACATTTAGCAAATGGATTGGGTTACAGCTAATAAGCTTAGGGGTTTCTGGTTGCCTTTTCAGCTAACAACAAAGCACACAAGAGGATGAATTTGTCATAATAATGAACACCTTAATACAGTATTTTCTGCTTTGTAAATTTTAAGGCATTCATATCTAAAATCTCTTAATTTTATTTTCTAATAACCCCTTTTATTAGTTAGAACCATGCAAGATCATTGGTTTAAGTTTTAGCGACACACATCTAGGGGTTTTCGTCGCATTAACATTCCCCAGCGTCAGGGACTTCCCCTGCCAACTGCCTGACTGCCTCTGTTGCAGCATGAATTACTGAAAATCACGTGACAGATTGTTTGTGTAATGGTTTTTTTTTTTTTTTCATTTATGGCTTCATGGCATTTAAGGTGATTGGCTTAAAAACAGCTGGTGTCTGAACTGTGTGATGATAGGTAAAGATAGAAGCTCAAATAAACATTCTGCCATTGAGATGAATGTGAAAGTTAACAAATAGCTTTCTCCACCTCCTGGCTTTATACTCACATAATCTTTCTCAATGGGTGCTCATGAGATAATGTTGATTTTGGAACTAGACTTGTAAAGTTATATATTATTTCTACTCCTCAAGAACACGTGTGTAAAATAGTTTCAATGAAAATGACAATTTAATTTTGGGCTGTGTGTTGTGTAAATGACTTACTTTAGTGCACTAAAGCTGTTGATGTAGCTGATGTGATACTCTACCCAGAGAGAGGAGTTAGAGAGAGGACTGCTCCACTCAACAAATGCTGACTCAAACCTTCAGAGACAAATAACAACAGTCAGGGATACAGAGATAGAAAAAGAAATATGTTTATCTAAGATCACGTGATTTGTCAGATATTGTTGAGGGCGGGGGAATAAATATGGGAATGTTTTTGACGCGATGTGGTTTTAATTAAGTGAGAAAAGTCTGTCACATGAATAGATTGGGGGGGGACTGAAAATGATGTGCGTCATTTCATGTAAAATCAAACAAATTTCAGAAACGTCCACGGCTCAAATTATTGATTTTGTTAATATTTGTTCTAAAGAAAGACAAACAAATAAATAGTGATGAATTAAATGTCATGGATGTATATTTACTGAATAATCCACTATATCATGGAGGGGTGTGAAAATTGGAGCCAGATTACAGGGGGGGTAAAAATTACTATAGAAAGATGACAGCATCATTATTTTATTTTTACACCAAGGTTGATAGGTCTATTAGTAAAATCTGTTAACTGTAGTAATCTCCATTGCATTTTATGCCAATGCAGCAGCATGTAGTTACAGTAAGGTGTATTTGAACTCCAGCTTCAGAAGCTGTTAAAAAGAACCAAATCCCTTCTTCCAGATATTCCTGAAATTGATTCAAATATAGATTCTTATAAATACTTTTGAGAGCAAGTTAATATGCCTCAACTTGACCATTTCAGTGGATTTATGGCAGTAAAACAGGTATGTTCTATGAAATTTTTTTGATAAAAAAAATGAGATACATTTCTAGTTTCAACATTATTTGTTCTTCAGATATTCCGATTTAAAAGAAAAAAGTGTCAGCTGTATGAAAAGTGACCCACATTTGGTTTTTGACCACTGAAAATGTGTACAATTTACCAATTTACTCATGGAGCCATATTGAGATCCTCATATCTCTGGAAATGAACCATATTGGGACTTAAAAATTAATATACCATAAGATGTCAATGGGGTAAGCAAAATAATCTTATTTCAAACTGAAAACAAGATTTTGCTTACCCCACTGGCAGATTGTTTTGCTTGTTTTAAGGAAAAACTTAATTTTGACTCTTTTTTTGCAGTGTGAAAATTTTCAGTAAATACATATCCAATATGACATTTAATATTTTGGCTTTCTTCTTCATTTATGTATTTCTTTCACCAGACCAAACTTATTATCCAGTTAGCATGTCAGTTCTTTATCACAAACCTTTTCGGAAAGGTCTTCAGTTCCTCCAGACAGGATCGGACAACCTTCTGCTCAAGGTTCTCATCGATTCTCCTGGATCCTTGTACATGCCCTTTAATATTCTTGGAAAGGAAACATATAAAGGCATTTTAAAATGAATATGAATTGAGCAGTTTAATCCAACACAAAAGAAGAAATTTTGGAGAATGTTGGCAACCAAACAGCTGATGGGCCCCAATGACTTAGTATGGGGAAAAAATACTATGGAAGTCAATGGGGTCCATCAACTTTCACAACTGTTTGGTTACATACATTCTTCAAAATATCTTTTGTTTTCAGCAGAAGAAAGAAACTCATATAGGTTTGGAACAACTTGTGAATGAGCAAATAATGACAGAATTTTTATTTTTGGGTGAACCATCCCTTTAAGTGTCCAAATACTTGTGTGTGTGTGTGTTCCGTACTATACCTATTTTTTATCACTTAAAACTGGAAATGATTTAATTGCAAAGTGTGATTGTGCTATGAGTGTTTAAATAGTTTTGGGGACACTGTAAGTTAAGAAAAAGGTCCTATACTGCCCTCTATTGGTAAACAAATTCCCTCGTGACTGTGGCCATATAAATGGGAAATCAAAGGACTTCCCTATAACCCTCATTTGACTTCCATTTAAAACTAAGAGAAGGTGAGCTAATTATGAAAGTGCAGTCTCACCGTGCAGATGTCCATATCAATGTGTGAGCTGTAGATTCCCTCATCAATGTTTGGTTTTCTCTTTTCTTTCCACATTTCCTCATTCTCCAACTCAATAATTCTGTCAAGTGATGTTCTCATGTCAGCCTATTAAGAGCACAGGATTGGACACTGAATTCAGAATCTTACTTAACTAAAATCATACTGTCAGTACAGTCTCGCTACTAGTGTTATCTCAGATGACAGATGTGCTCGTATGCTACCTGTAAGCGACTGCAGTATTTGATTTTAATCTGATTAAGGAAGTTTTTGTCCAGCGAAAGCACTCTCTGATCTTCCTTTAGCTCTGGCTGCAGAGAGCAGCTTCCCATAATCTTCTCACTATGGAAACAGCAGTTAAATACAGTTTAAGTTACAGTCATGTCATAACTCTTGGGCCCGGTTTCACAGACAGGGCTTAGCCTAAACCAGGATTAGGCCTTAGTTCAATTAGGGCATTTCACTAGAAAAAAAAAACATTACTGGTGTGCATCTTAAGACAAAACAATGGCACTGACATATTTTAAGATATGTCAGTACAAGTTACTTTCAGCTATAACAGCTCAAACATGTATTTTAGTCTAGGACTAGCTTAATTAAGCCTTGTCTGTGAAACCAGGGGTTGGAAGTGACTCAACTCCCAAGGCACATCCTTTAAATGTATGGTTCTGTGCTTTATTGTGAAACCAACTTCATAATGAATCTCAGCAACTGATTCATACATGAGTTTCCATATAAGGTATGAAGAGGACTGGAATAAATCACAAGGAGTTTTGGGTCATTTAAAAACACAGAGACCACTAGACCTTTCACGATTTGAGAAGTGGATGTTTGGAGCTCTGAAAGTTCTTATGAAGAGCCTCTGGTTGATGCAGTATGTCAGTCTTTTGATTGGCTCATGTGAATCCATTTTTGAGCGTCACACCAGGTTTGGCATCAATGGCATCAAATGCTATTTATTTTCTGATTGCATGCCATTGATGTCAACCCTAGTATTGTGTTTCAGTGAAAAATGACTAAAAATTGTCATACAAATCTATTGTACAGCTCCAGAAGACCTTGATACACTACCGGTCAAAGGTTTTATTATCAGTAAGATTTTTTTTTCTCAGCAAGGACCAATTAAATTGACCAAATGTGACAGTAAAGACATTTAAAATGTTACAAAAGTTTTCTATTTCATATAAATGGTGTTCTTTTTAACTTGTATAAAAAAATATGAAGTAGCACAACTGATTTCATCATTGATAGTAAGAAGAAATGTTTCTTGAGCAGTAAATCAGCATATTAGAATGATTTCTGAAAGATCATGTGACACTGAAGACTGGAGTAATGATGCTGAATGATGTAGCTTTTCCATCACAAGTAAAAATTACATTTTAAAATATATTTTCAAAAACATTTTATTTTTGATCAAATAAATGCAGCCTTGGTGAGGATAAGAGACTTCTTTCAAAAACATTAAAAAATGTTACTGACCCTAAACTATTGAATGGTAGTATACCGTAGGTCATACAAATCACTTTTATGATACATATATGGTGCTTTTATTGTAATTTCCTGACTTGTGCTTGAGTTCCCCCATTCACTTTCATTATATGGAACAAACGGCCAGGATATTCAACAAAAATCAACTATTGTGTGTCCAAAATGTAATTGATACAGGTTTGGAACAGCATGACTTACTTCTTCTTCTTCATCAACAACAACAACAACAAAAAGATTTCTAGGTGATATTGACCAGCTGTATTTAGCAAAACAGATTCTAATTGAATACCTACCTTGGGTAGCGATGAATAATGAAATCTAGAAGAGCGTAGTAATCTTTCAGCTCTGTCACCTTTTCCAGAAGTGTCTTTAAATGCTCTCCTACAGCCTCATGATGGCAGGACACATAGGTTTCAAACACTTTAAAGTCTTCTGGATATGAGCTCAGAAGTTCAGTCTTCACTCTCTCCAAATCCTCCACCACAGCTTTACCCAGAAGCCCCAGATGCACTGCCAACCAGGAAGCGTTCAGCTCACGGCTATCCAGGTGAACTTTCTTCAAAGATTCTCGAACCCCGTCTCGTATCGCATCCCTCCATGTTTCCCTCCATCCCTGCATCGCTCCTGTTTCTCCCTGTCTCTTCTCTTCCTCCAGGATAATGTATGCTACATACACCAACAGCTCTTTATTGCACGAGGGCAGAGTACTGGAGTTGCGTACAATGGCAGACATTTTGTTTCTTAGTGTGCCATAGAGCAGACTGAGGTCTTTCTCCTTATGCACTTGTTCGATGGGACAGTCTTCTTGATCTAGAGCTTGACGTTCCCGCTGAAGCTCCAAACGTAGAGAGAGTAGATTCACATAGGCCTCCTCTAAAAAGTCTTTCTCTATCAGTGTGTTAATTTCCATTACTGCAGCAAATAACAGTACAGAGGGAGAATAGAGGAGGGGAAAAGCAAAATATTAGTAAATGGATGACTTGCATGAGTTGTGTCGTTATAACGGACACACTTGCATCACCAGCTATTATATTTCAATCTGGAATGATACTCTGTCTAGATCTAAACATGAGCTCAAGCTTTCCAAAAATATCCCAACCATGCTCTGTTTACCACAGATTAGCAATTGAAGGGATTCTGATTATATTATAGAATCTTATGATGTGGTCTGGGTAATGTCAGCATATTTGAAGTCCTTTACAGATTAAGATTTTTTAATGTCTTTGAAAGAAGTCTCTTATGCTTAGTAAGCCTGCGTTTATTTGATCAAAAAATACAATAGAAACAGTAATATTGTGAAATATTTTTGAATATATTTTATCATTCTAATCATTCTAATATGCTGATTTGCTGCTCAAGAAACATTTTTATTGTTATGAATGTTGAAAACAGTTGTGCTGTTTAATATTTTTGTGGAAAAGGTGAAACCTTTTTTTTTTGTTCAAAAGAACAGCAATAAAAAACTTTTGTAACATTATAAATGTCTTTAATGTCACTTTTGATCAATTTAATGTGCCAAAAGTATATAAAAAAAATTAAACAGTAGTGTACAGTATATGTTGGTATTGTTGTGCAGTGTGACATGCTATATACCATATAAGACTGTTTTAAACTGCTTTTTACAATTCTTTTGTTATTGTTGTGGCATGCCTGTTTTATGTATATCATTTCAGAGAAGATTCATTGCTTGAATTCACAGGAATCCAAACAAAAATTATAAGGGTGGCTCAAAGCCCCTATAACCCCTTAAAGGGATAGTTCATCCAAAAATGAAAATTCTGTCATCATTGACTCACCCTCAGGTTGTTCCAAACCTGTACAAATTTCTTTGTTCTGCTGAACACAAAGGAAGATATTTTGAAGAATGTGGGAAACTGAACTGTTTTGTTGCACCACTGACTTCCATAGTATATTTTTTTCTACTATGGAAGTCAATGGTGCCCCAAAGGAGTCTAGCTGCAAACTTTCTTCAAAATGTCTTCATTTGTGTTCAACAGACCAAAGAAATTTATACAGGTTTGGAACAACTTGAGGGCGAGTAAATGATGACAGAATTTTCATTTTTGGGTGAACTAAAGACGGTGGGCCCCAGCCCCCATTCAGTGTAATGACCAACATCGTAGGGCCAAGAACAACTTTTTTTTAGATGATATTGACTTATTTTAGAAAACATGAGCAAAAACAATATTTCAGCAAGACCTAAAAGTTAAAGGGTTAGTTCACAAAAAAATTAAATTTCTGTCATTAAGTACTCACACTCATGTTGTCCCAAACCTGTAAGACCTTCGTTCATCTTCAGAACACAAATTAAGATATTTTTGATGAAATCCGAGGATTTGGGACGATATGAGGGTGAGTACGTAATGACATAAATAAAAATTTTTGGTGAACTAACCCTTTAATGGTGTACCAAAAATGTTAATCAGTCAAACCATGATGTTGAAAAATTCTTTGTCAACTACCTAGAGATGGGACACACAGTACTTGTGATAAACACTCACCTGACAAAGGCAAAGCTGGTATCTCAGGCAGAGTATACGTGTCTCTGAGCTCCAACACTCTGTCTATGCTCTCCACACTATCTGATTTCTGCTCTTCAGATGAAGTCATGGTCTCTGTGACAGGTTCAAGTAGTTCCTGTTTGTGTTTTTTAGGTCCCAGACCCAAACTCTGCCTGAACGATGCTCCCCTCTTTGCCAATGCAACTGCAGAATCTGAGAATAAAATGAACAGTTACTGGGGATGATTTATGTCATTAAGTGTAACATTCAATTGAGCAAATGTTCTCAAATTAAAACAAAACAAAACAATGTAATATGTAAATTTAACCATGAAAATTTGACACTTTTAATAAATGAAAATGTATATTATATCCGAATAATCCAATATCTCAAATGTACACTTATGCAGTGTCTTTGTGTACCTTATGCATCTTAATTAAACTTAATAATACAATAAACAGGATATAAAGGTCGGGAGGACCTTTTTTTTTCCTTGACTGTTCCATCAATTTTAGAAATAAACATATATTGTTAAGGCCACATCTCACAAAAGGTTTGAACATTTAAGTAATAAACCTTTCTTCGTTGTTTGCAACATTTACTATCAACACATCCTGTCATGGTAGCTTAAAGCATATTTCACTTGTCTAGAGGTGAATCTAGTGACATGCAAAATCCAGTCACCTGACACAGTTCTGGTAAGAGAAGCTTTTTCTGCCTTGGGACTCTGAAATGAAGATTGTGAGGGCGATCCTCTGCTCAAGCCTGAAAAGAGAAACATGCAAGGGGTTTAGAAAACCAAAGTAAATAAAAAAGCCTTATATGCAACTACCATCTGTTATACAGGCTAACATGGTTCCTTATGATTAGGATCTGCTAGTACAATTCTGCTCTGTGGCTACCAGAAGTTAAGTTAAACTAGCACTGTTTACTTTATAAGTACCATATCTTCTGCTTTACAACTCTGACCTTGGAAAGTCATTGTCATTAAAAAACAACACTTTTTCATCACGTTAAGGATATACACTTACTTGGAGAAGAAGTTGGTCGTAACGTAGAATTTGAGATTTGGCTTTGGTCGCTGTCTGTGCTCTCTGACCTTTTGTTTTTCGATGACATAGGACTGACAGCTTTCAAACTTGCTCTGAATGACTTCATAAGTCCAAGATTCTTCTCCTTGACTGGACTTTCCATCGGTTTTCCACCATTTTTCAAATCCTTTGTTGCGTCCTCACCCCATTCTGGTGGGTCATTAACCTCATTTCCCCCGTCTACTTCTTCTTTTCTAGTTTCTGCCATTTTGCCATACGTCAGTTGGATCAAGCTTGCAGAAAATATATAAAGAACTTTAAAGAAATGTTGTAATACTGTGCCAAAAGCCAATGCAAGGTTTGACTGTGAGCCGAATGTAAGAATGAACAGTTAAATCTATCAGCAGGTACATCATAATCTCGTTTTTTTTTTTTTTTTTTTTTGGGTTTGTTTTGTTTACTGACAACATGACTTTTTTTCACCATAGAGGAATCTTGTAGAAGAAGTAGGCCTACATGTTGTCATAACAACAGAAAGACATGAACTCGTATATAAAATAATTTAAAATAATCACAATACAAGTCCCAAACTTGATAGAATAACCACACATAGGGTGAAAAAAAGTAGGACACTTTAAGAAATTTTTAATTAGGATCTATATGCCACTTAACCTGTCATTACACCTTTATGGAAAGCTTAGGATGTCTCTTATAGTTAAAAGCAAAAACAAGCAATACACAAATATTTGAAGAAAGAACCTTCATATCCCAGATTTTTTGAGGCAATGCTGGTTAAGTGCATTACTTGTATTGTCCAAGTGGGACACATAATTCTCCTGTCCATGTTAATACCCTACACAATAATTAAATGTCAACTTCTTTAATCTTCATTCCTGCCTCCATTTGTGCCATTAGATTCTTTAGTAGCTAAATTTGCACTACTGTAACTGTATTATACAAAGCACTCCCTTGCCATTTAAATACATTTATTTCTGTACAGGTTAATAATTAACTCATGACTTTAAATGGCTTGATATGCTGTCCCACTTTAACTTATTTATTAGGCTATATAATATTTCTCAGTGTAAATGGGAGCATATGTTTCTTACACCAAAATATGACCGTTTCTTGGAAGTAGACTCTGATTTAGGAAGGAAATGTCTGCTTTAAACCAAAAGCAACAACATGTGTGGCTAACTGGTATTTTGAGCACATTACACCATGATAAAAGTTTGTAAGTAATTGAAGTGCTTTAGAGACCGAAAATACAGATACAGGCTGTGCTCTCTTTCTAACCTATAGACTTTTCGACCCTTTCAATGTTTCACGGACAACAGCTCGCATTTTCTCAAAGGAATCCCGTTAATTTGCACATTACATTAATGTAACATAAGTTTTAATCTTTTATAGCACTAAACTCTGACGCTTATGTATGTGTTATTGAAACGATCTTCAGCCCCAGATTAAAGGTTGCGGAGAAAGATATATTTTAAAGGTCAGTCAGTTCTAAAAACACGTTTAAAGACAAATGTAGCAGTTATCAGGCTACTTTATATTAATGTATAAATATGTTCGTAAACATGGCATTGTAAAACGAACGTCGTCCTTCACTCACCTTAGAACCGAGTTTCTTGTCAAAGTCTGCCACTGGTAATTGTTTTTTAACTTAGAACCTACTCCAAAATAAACATTTGGCAAACGCACTGCACCGACAGGTTCAACAGCAAGACTGAACTAATTACTTTCCCGTAAATACGAGCTGCGAAAAACCCTGGTTCTCACGTGGGATTCACCTTGAAACGTCACTGAATAGGTGCATTGTTAATTGTTAATCCGCATGAGGCAGCCTAGTACAGGAACTAGCGTCAGATTCAAGAGTTCAGCTAAAATACGAGTTTGCCAAATGAATCACTGTTTTCACTGACTTGACAGTTTTTTAAAAATGATTACACAACACTTTCAGATTCCCATAATCTATGAAAATACAATTGTGCCTACCACTGAAGCAAAAGAAAATAGTGGTTATGCAAAGCATTAGCCTGTGTGTTTCCTTTATGAGCAAAATACAGCATATTCACAATACAGCAAGGCCTCTGCCCTATTGCTTATATATATATATATAATATATAATGTGTGTGTGTGTGTGGTTAGTAGCCTATATCTTCTAGTAAGCTGCAACAAATATAAATCCTCTGCATCATTCTGAGTTTTGGGAACTCAGAATGATACTGAGTTTTGAATATATTGTATCTAGCCTACATGGGAAATACGTTTTTGTCTCTTTCTGTTAATTTGTAACTAAATGGATGTGTAAACATTAATATTATATTTCGTTTGGCTGCATGTTTTTGTTTGTTTTACTCCCTCCGAATTAAAGCAAATGCAGATGTTCATGTTGTTAGAGACATTTATTATTATTTCCTAATGAAAGAACGTATTCTTCCATTGATAAAAGCCTTACACTGGTTTTCATAGGTGTATGCGTGTCTTTTCAAGTATACATGAAAGTGAAAGCAGGTTCCCTGGCTTACGTAAAGCGTAAGAAGAAAGGCACATTCCCAGAAAAGGTTTCAGGTAAGAGCTACACATTATTTACCTGTCATGTTTTGTGCTTTTTTAGAGACGACACTAAAATGATTTCGATCATTTATCAGTTAGATTGAAAGATGTTACTGATACCATTTAAAAGACCTAACAACCCTTGCTTATTTTTTCACTCATGGTTTTCATGTTTATGGCAGGCTATCATAATCTAATAATTCTATTCACTACTGTATTTTTTAGATTCTTCTTCTTTTTGCATGTGTATATTTCTTGTTTTTGTATGATCCCATGATCACATGATCATTCCTATTGATAAAGCACCATTTTAAAATGCCTTGAACGGCTGGTGTTACGTAATATATCACTTTCATGACAAGACATTCTGACTTTTCTTTTCTCATGTATTGTACAGGATTGTTTAATAGCAGTTTGGAGTAAGTGTAACAATGGCAAAATCTCCCACTTTTGGTAAGTAGATCAATGTCAGTTACATGAAATTGAAGTGAATTAAATAAATACTATAGAGAAGCAAAGAATGTTTTATTGCCACATGGCTGGCCCAGTGGAAATTGTTGTAGGTACTATGCAAAATACAAGGAACAATTTGTAAATGTGCAGGTGTGCGATTGTACAATAGCTACTAATATTAATATGTGCAATCCACCTTTTTTCTGAATAATAGATTGGTATTTTAATGTGACATTATTTGTATAACAAGAATATCTGACAAGACAGAGCTCTTTTCAGTCCATTAGCTTTGTTATGTTCCTCCTGTATTAAAAACAACAGGCACTGCACAATTGTGGTATGCTCTACCATTTTTCTCCACATATCCTCACAAGGTGCTTTAAAACATAGTTTTCTCTCCTTTTTCACTTTTAATCCCTATCAGCAGTGAAATATCAATCACTGTTAAGGATGTTGCATACTTACATATATTACTGTACAATAGCCTATTTAACACGTACATAATATTGCTGCTGAATGACTGAACTTTTGGGGTTATTCATGGGCTGCTGATATAGTAATTTGTTAACTAACATTAAAGGCACAATATGTAAGATTTTTGGATTAAAATATCCAAAAACCACTAGAACAGTGTTATATATTTTGTTGACTTGTGTACTTACATTATCCCAGATGTTTCCAAGAATGTTTAAATCCAGAGAAATAAGTAGGGGTGTAAGAAAATATTGATACACGTGAATATCGCGATATTATGTTTGGCGATACTGTATCGATTCTCAAAAACACTGTATCGATATTTATTTATTGACATCCAAGATTCATGGCTTTATGTTCAGTTTAAACCAGAGACTGTATAAAACCCAACCGCTAGATATCAGCTTTATCTCAGAACATAAACTGACGTGGAGCCGGAGAAGCGCGAGGTACATCCCTAGCGTTAGCATTAGCATTAGCAAACCCAGCTCACAAGACGATAAAATTATTCCGCTCCCGTGGTATACAGAGCTGAAGTGTGGATTCATTTTGGCTTCAACTATAAAGAAACCACTAAGGAGATCGACAAGAGTCAGTTGTTTGCAAAATAGGCCATGTTAAAATCCAAAACTCGGGAAACGCATTAAATCTGAGAGCTCACTTAACATCCCAACGCCATCTGCGCTGCTGAGAGAGGCGTTCAATAGAATATGTGATATGTACTGCACGTTTTCCTCTCAGTAACAAAATAAACACAACAACGACAGCGGTAGTAGCAGAAAGAAAGCATCTGCAATGTGGATATGTTTGCAGCACCAGCTCTGCAGTTCAGCACTTCAGTGAAGGCACGTTTATTTAAATAGCACTTTATACAATAGACTGCTTTAAAGTAAGCAGCTTTACAGTAATAAATATAAAACAAACAGACAGTCATAAAATGGACTACACACTTTGTTGTTAAAACGTTTATAAATAAAAAACTGCTATACTGTGAACCTTTAAAACATATACACCTAAAGAATCCTGCAGTCACTTTACTATATTCCCTAAAATTGCACAAAATAGTGATTAGCGATATAAATGCAAATGATACTGTATTGATTAAATAAAGTTGTTTGTCAGGTTTTATGCATATGGTGGTGTGTTCTTTATGACCTTTTATTTAAAAAAAAACAAAAAACAAACAAGAAATATCGCAATATATCCCCTTTCTTACAGTATCGCAATATATTACAATATATCGTATCGAAACCCCTGTATTGTGATACGTATCGTATCGCCAGATTCTTGGCAATACACAGCCCTAGAAATAAGCAATTTTAACCACGGACCATGTGAGTGCGTCGCCTATCAATGACATGATACCTGCGTTACCCTCGATTTCCGTTTTTATTTTGTAGAAACCATAGAAACACCAAAGACGCTTTAATATATTATATGTTTTATTATCATTGTTATATAGCTCAACACGTTTAGTCTTATAGTTTGAATTTGTTTTCTTGATTTTCCGCAAGTGCCATGTTTTTATCATGCCTCAGGAACAAAACTATTTTGTCAAGTGGCTAACATAGCATAATCAGATGCAGCTTCATTTTTAGTAACCGTAATACAGCATTCTCTCCGTCATACAATGTTTTTTAAATGAAAAATTAATTGCATGACATTTAACAACACAAGCCATCCAGCATTTATTAATATGATGTTCTAATATCAATCTAGCTTACTGCAGTGTGCAACAAGTGTCTCATAGCAGCCGCCGAGTGAGCGCACAGAGTAACGTTATAACATAATTTTCAACACACTCAAATGTATCTAATATGATAAACAGAGCTGCTTTACCCCACATACTGTACGCTTTACCAGAAGAAGCGGAAGCTGTGACTGTGGCATAATAAAAGTACCGCTGCTCTCGAGGCGTGTGTCGCGCTCGTCTCTCATTAGCAATCGCTCCAGCGCCTCGTTCAGCTCCCACAACACTCAGCCCTGCTCTGCTTCATACAGTAACTTTAATAATCTCATCCATGAACATGATTTCTGCCCAAGTCCAATCCCGATTATTTTCCACCGCCTGTGTGTGATTGAAGATATTTTGAATAGGCGACCTCTAGTGGCAAAGAACTACATATTGTGTGTTTAAGTGTTAATGTGGTTCATCTATGGTCATTTTGAGAAGGAAAAAGTTTAATATTGATTTTGTGCATTATGGTTTTTATAATATTTTCTATGTTTGCACAGCAAAAGACATCTTTCAGAGGATGACCTCGTTCAAAAGAAGCAAAAAGCAACCCACCAGTAAGTATGAAATCAACAACATAGAGATCCCTCTAAAGCCATGCACAAGTAAATATCTAGTCCATTTGTTGTGAAGGTAATGAAGGCACAAGTATTGCATAGTGCTCTATATGATATTAAAGGTTCCCTGGAACCCTTTTTCACAAGATGTAATATAAGTCTAAGGTGTCCTCTGAATGTGTCTGTGAAGTTTTGCGCTGTTTCTGTGCGTGTCCCCTTTAAATGCTCGAGCTCCCCGCCCCCAAGCTCGCAAATCTATAATACATTGCAAAAAGAAAGTTCACCCAGCTAATATAACCCTCAAAATGGATCTTTACAAAGTGTTCGTCATGCAGCATCTGATCATGTAAGTATGGTATTTATTTGGATGTTTACATTTGATTCTGAATGAGTTTGATAGTATGCTAACGTTACACACTGTTGGAGAGATTTATAAAGAATGAAGTTGTGTTTATGAATTATACAGACTGTGGTAACTTTAACCACATTTAACAGTACATTAACAACATGCTAATGAAACATTTAGAAAGACAATTTATTTACAAATATCACTAAAAATATCATGATATCATGGATCATGTCAGTTATTATTGCTCCATCTGCCATTTTTCACTATTGTCCTTGCTTGCTTACCTGCATAAAGTCTGCTGATTCAGCTGTGCACAGATCCAGAAGTTAATACTGGCTTGTCTAATGCCTTGAACATGGGCTGGTATATGCAAAAGTTAGGGGCGTACATATTAATGATCCCGACTGTTGCGTAACAGTCGGTGTTATGATGAGATTCACCTGTTCTTTAGAGGTCTTTTACAAAAATCTAATTTACATAAGAAGGAGGAAACAATGGTGTTTGAGACTCACTGTATGTCTTTTCCATGTACAGAACTCTAATTATTTAACTATGCCAAGGTAAATTCAATTTTCAATTCTAGGGCACCTTTAATCATTGCAACACTCTCTCTCATTGGTGCTTTGTTTTCACAACAGTTTTGAAGATCAGAGATTACATACAAACAGATATGCTGAAGAAGGCCTATCTGAACCTACTCTTCATGCACCTGGAGCTCCAGAAAGAATGGAAAGCTGTGGGGGAAGGAGCTCCTCCCACGGATCTTGTTAATAAACAGAAGGATGTCAATTTGCTACTTGAGACTTTAAGAAACAAAATGTCTGTTATTGTACGCAACTCCAGTGCTCTGCCTCCGTGCAATAAAGAGCTGTTGGTGTATGTAGCATACATTATCCTGGAAGAAGAGAAGAGACAGGGAGAACCAGGAGTGATGCAGGGATTGAGGGATGCATGGAAGGATGCGATACGAGACGGGGTTCGAGATACTCTGAAAAAGGTTCACCTGGACAGCCCTGAGGAGAACTCTTCCTGGTTGGCAGTGCATCTGGGGCTTCTGGGTAAAGCTGTGGTGGAGGATTTGGAGAGAGTGAAGACTGAACTTCTGAGCTCATATCCAGAAGACTTTAAAGTGTTTGAAACCTATGTGTCCTGCCATCATGAGGCTGTAGGAGAGCATTTAAAGACACTTCTGGAAAAGGTGACAGAGCTGAAAGATTACTACGCTCTTCTAGATTTCATTGTTCATCGCTACCCCAGGTGAGCTTTTAAAAACAAAACACACGTCGCAAATATCTGAATGGCACTTCATTGCTTAATTCAGTTTCAATTGAATGGCATCTCATTGGTGTTCCACAGTGATCTGAAAGACAAGCAGAAATCTCTTAAAATAAAAGAAGACTTGCTAAATAAAATACCTCATCGCCAAAAGGTAAGCTACTGCAAGGAAAGAGAGTTTAGTGCATTCTAGGTTGAAGCTACTTTATGTTAAAAAAAAAAAAAAAAGCATAATTTTTTGTTGTTGTTGTTGTTGTGCTTCGGCTCTGTGTGACTTGAAATGACCCTTCACAATAATGCTTTACAATGAACTCTGAAAGAGAGCTACATATGGCAATAAAATAAAATACCTTACCCATTGAGTAATAAAAAAAAAAATCTCAGTATCGCTTTTACAACATTTCAAATCCCTCCTCGCCATCTCCCAAAAGCTAAACCAGTGTTGATTCTCATATTACGAGCTCTGTCGCGTCCCCTTTTGCCAGCAGACTCTCTTATGTTTGGCTTTTTTTCTTTCTTTCTTTTTTTCTCAAATTTCCCGAGGTTCGAGAATTAGCTGCTCAATGTAAATCTTTCTCGCTCATTGGGACAGCTAACCTATGCCACTCCCAAAGCTTTCTGTATTTACGCATATGACGAGACACAAACGGGTGAGTGCAGTATGTACGAATGTCCCGCGAAAACCATCCCGCTAGGTCTTAAATTTAAACACTTACCATAGAATGAAGGCAAGACAAAAACTCGTTTTGGAAGAAGGATTGACTCATTATTTAAATTTTGTTGAACCAGAAAAGTTACATAGTGAACACCACGTGAAGTAGCCTAGCCTAATTATGCTGCCTTCACGGGCTGTCGGAAATTTGATAATTCCCCTTTCCCCACAATCACCACGAGCTCATCGCATTCAAGTTTCGAAATGGGAGGGCGTTCATGTGCAGTTTTTACCTAGGAAACTCTATTTATATTTACGATAATTCCGAGAGCATGTGAAGGTAGCATTAGAATTTGTTTACATGAGTTTGTTTTACTATGATACCATATTTGATACCAGGACGACTTTAAATCTGCACTGGAGAATATCATCATAATTGAAAAAGAAGTGTGGACAATGAAGAAATCTCCTTATAGAACAGATGATGGATTCCTCACTTCGGAAACCTACATGGACATCTGTCAGGTCAGGACTTAAACTTATCACTAGAGGGTGATCAAAAACATTATATTTATTTATTTATTTTACAATCTTTATAAATTCCATACAGAGTTCATATGATGTTTACCCATATCAGAATTCCTACTCTTAAAAAAGTATTTTTCATAATTGTACCTATTGATTTGTGTTGTTAGCTGATAGCAAGTTATGCTGGGAATCTTGAGAAGATCGATGAGAATCTGGGGAAGTCAGTGGTATGCTTTTGTTTAGAGGAGCTAAATCCATTTCATACAAGGTTTGTGTCACAGTATTATTATAGTTTAACTTGAGATCACTTCTGTGTCTTTCCTTCTCTGAAAGTGTCCTTCTCTTTTAGATTTGAAGAAGAGTTTTCACAACACACCAGCTCTCTGTTGACCTCTGACCTGCTGGACTGCTGTCTATGGGTACAATATCACATCAGCTACATCAACAGTTTTAATTCTCTCAAGTAAGTCCATCATGAAAGGAACTGCCCTTTTGAAGAAAAAAAAGCTTCATCATAATTAAAAAAAAAAAGTACTTATTACGGAAATAATATGCTTTAAAAGAATATTCTTAAGTGTTAACTCAACGTAAGTCCTAAAGTATAGGACTTAAGTACATCTTTATATGTAATTTCAGAATTACTTAATTTGTCTTTGAAATATGGTTAACGTGTACTGCTAAATACTGAAAAGCATTTATGGTAAACTAAAATATACTTTAATGTAATTTCTATTGAAACTTGTATGTCATGTATTAAAATATATTTGTAATTAATTTACACATTTGTAATAATGAAAATGCAATTTTAAAATATATTAATTTTAATATTGAATAAAACACTGCATTTAAAATTCTAATCAAGTATTTTACATGTGTTTAAGTATGTTAGTCAACACGTCAAAATAAGTGTACTTAGCATTACAAAATTAAAATATTAATTAAAACATGGTTATTAAAACATAATGATTTAAGATGTACTTTAAAATAAAACTGACATTATTACAAAGTGCGCTTTTTAAAAGTGTACTTAAGTGTGTTAAGAAACAATCTTGAAAGACTACTTAAGGACACTTAAAGTAGTCTTTTATTTTATTAATATTATATTATCTGCTAGTATATTTTTAAATATATATTCAGACACCTTGAACATTTCATTCATTAATGCAGTTTATTCACTATAGTTTAAAAAAAACGTTAATAAAATATGACAAGATCTCAGGGTTAAACTGTGTCAGAAAAAAAGTGTGTATGTATGTATGTATATATATACTTTTAAAATTTGAAGTACACTACAAGTGAAAATTCAGTACAGTTAAATAAACTTTTTTTCACAAGGGTGCTGTGTCCAGGTATGTTAGATGTACAAAGGAAAGTTAGAAAAGTAATATGGAATGTAAATAACATAATCTTAACATAATCTTTTTTCATGATGTGGGTGATCAATTATATCAATGTTATATATCATCCAGTCCTAAAACTGGTATAGTTTTTGTCAGTGTTTATTTAAAAACAAGCAATTATGCAGAATATAAGATGGTAAATATTTAATTAATGAGTTGTCAGTACAATATATAACAATAAAATATATACGGTATGATTTTACACCAAAATTCTAAATATTGACAAAATGATAACTGCAAATCCACGTTTCGCTGCCTGGAGTCCAGTTGTTTCTGTGAATTGCAGCGATCCCTTCTCCTTTTTTTTTAGCTTTCGGCAGTCTGTAAAAATATACCTCAGATTTCTTGTCAAATCTATTTGTACAGTCAATCGCAAAGCTCTTTCCCGTTTTGAATGTGTTTTAGCTTTCGGCAGTCTGTAAAAATATACCTCAGATTTCTTGTCAAATCTATTTGTACAGTCAATCGCAAAGCTCTTTCCCGTTTTGAATGTGTTTTGTGTGTTTTTTGTGGCATTCACGCTGAAAACCAGTGCTTCCACTCAGTCTTTTTACCACTCATTGGCCGTAACCGCAGTCACTCTGGCCAACGGTGACATCACATGCATACCCTCTACAGGGCACAACTGATTGGTTCCTGCTGTATCAGTAGCCAATGAAAGTGAAAGTGAAAAGTGAAAGTGAAGTGACATGTGGCCAAGTATGGTGACCCATACTCGGAATTTGTGCTCTGCATTTAACCCATCCAAGTGCACACACACACAGCAGTGAACACACACACCGTGAACACACACACCCGGAGCAGTGGGCAGCCATTGCTGCGGCGCCCGGGGAGCAGTTGGGGGTACGGTGCCTTGCTCAAGGGCCTCACCTCAGTCATGGTATTGAGGGTGGGGAGAGCGTTGGACATTCACTCCCCTCACCGACAATCCCTGCCGGTCCTGAGACTCGAACCCATGACCTTTGGGTTACAAGTCCGACTCTCTATCCATTAGGCCACGACTGCCTAAGGTTGACTGCCGAAGGTTGAGCAGCGAGGTTGAGCTCGCTGCTCAACCTTCAAATACTTGGTCAGCATTTGCTGTAGCAGTTGAAGCATGCTTTCAGAAACCCTCCACCCTCCCCAACTCCACCTGTACAGATCTGCTACGAGTAATTCATGTATGCTATTTTGTACAGCAGCACCATGTCTTACTTGCTCACAGCAGCATCATGTATGTAATGGCAGTAGCAAGTCCTGTACTTGCTCTGCAGCAGCAGCAATAACCAACAGCAGCATCAGCGTAGCTGGTCTATACCGCCAAGACCAAACATATCAACACTGTCATATCCATCCTCATGCCAAACACTCCGAAAGTTGTCATGACAGAAATCTGTTTATTCTCACTGTCCCTGTGTGAGTTTTTTGAGACATGCATGTCAAAAGTTTTTATGTTGCTGCTGTGTTTACAGGGAGAATGTGCAGTGCTATAAGAAGAACTGTTCAGCTCAGGTGGAGCAGCTGGAGAAACAGGTGGATGGACTGATTCAAAGACTTAGCCAGACCCTGATAAAACATTTCAAAACTGATGTCAAGGTGAGCCATACAGCAGATAAATATCTAAAATATACCCAACTTCTTGTCTTAATTTCCTCATAATCTAAAATTACACCTAGTCAAGAGCACATTATTTTTATAGTTTAATACTTAGAATATTACTAACTACAATGCCATTTTCCCCAAAGCCTTACATTGATGGTATGATGACAAAAAAATGGCTGAAAACAGATGAAGATTTTAAAGAAGTGGCTTCTAGAATAGAGAATTATCATGGACTCTGTAAATCCATGAGAGCTCCATCAGCTCAAGTGAGTCCTCTCATCTTCTCAGAGATGCTCTCTAACGGCCGCAGAGCAACACTTTTAACAGTGTCTGTATCTGCAGGTTTTCGCGAATGATGTGCACTATTACGTAGCGGGAGAATATGTCTCCCAGCTGATGAAGAAAAAATATTCATGTAAAAAAGCCAAGAACGAAGATGCTGCCGCAAAAATGAGAGAACAATGGAATGAACTTAAGAAACTATTTGAGGACATGGTAAGATCCAGTCTAGCATCACAGAATATACAAGTGGATTTTTCAAGGTAGATGCACTGAAAATATTATTCTGTTAACAGGGATCATCCTTAAACTGGCTTTATCCATTGGGAGATTACCTTAGTGACATTATTGGAATAGAAAATGAGAAAAAGATAAAAGATCTGTTAATCCCATTAGTTAGTAATTACCCAGACATCAGGTAAGTGTTTTAAAGGGTTAGTTCACCCAAAAATGAAAATTCTGTCATTAATTACTCACCCTCATGTCGTTCTACACCCTTAAGACCTTCGTTCATCTTCAGAACACAAATAAAGATATTTTTGATGAAATCCGATGGCTCAGTGAGGCCTCCATTGACAGCAAAACAATTGATTAACACTTTCAGATGCCCAGAAAGCTACTAAAGACATATTTAAAACAGTTCATGTGAGTACAGTGGTTCAACCTTAATGTTATGAAGCAACGAGAATACTTTTTGTGTGCCAAAAAACTAAATAACGATTTTATTCAACAATATCTAGTGAAGGGCGATTTCAGAACACTGCTTCATGAAGCTGCGAAGCTTTACGAATCTTTTGTTTCTAATGAGTGGTTCGGAGCGTGTATCAAACTGCCAAAGTCACGAGGCTTCGTTACGTGATAAGTGTTTCAGAATTTCAATGGTTCACCACTGGGGGGCGTGACTGTCACGTGACTTAGGCAGTTTAATACACTCTCCGAACCACTGATTCAAAAGAAAAGATTCGTAAATCTTCAAAGCTTCATGAAGCAGTGTTTTGAAATCACCCATTACTAGATATTGCTGAATAAAGTTGTTATTTAGTTTTTTGTTTTTGGCGCACAAAAAGTATTCTCGTCACTTCATAACATTAAGGTTGAACATATGAACTGTTTTAAAAATGTTTTTGGGCATTGAAAGTGTTAATTATCTTGCTGGCAATGGAGGCCTCACTGAGCCATCGGATTTTATGAAAATTTCTTAATTTGTGTTCCGAAGATGAACGATTCTACGATTTACTATTTTAAAAAAAAATACATTGTTTTGTTCACTTGTTCGATTTAACCACTTCTCATTTCTAGCAAGAAGCAGTTGTCAGCTGTTCTGTACTTCCGAGACAACGGTTTTAGTTTGGAGAAGCACAATGTTATCAATCAGTTTACTGTGCTTAAGCGGGATGCTGGGAACACAAATCATGATCACTCCTTCTTCACTGACATTGAGGTACTTTCCTGAAATACATTATTTGTAGATGTGCGACACATTCTTTGATGCACTAAATTCTCAGATAACAGTGAATGAAATAACCAAATATCATGTGTGTTTAATTAAAAACATTTGTAAATAAAATAAATTAATTAAAAATAAGCAAATGGCAAATATTGGTAAAGATGGCTGATCATATCACTGTATTTCCTGACTATTTAAGGACTAATGACTTTATAAATGCACATTCATATGTATATAGGCATTCGTTTATTCTTATCAAGTAATACAATTTTATCTTTTACAGTGATATTTCTTTTGGCCACTCTGCAGCTTCAAGAACCATCAGGTTAAGAAACAACAAAGGCAAAATATGGGGAAAATAATATAATATAATAATATAAAAATAACAATCTTGATAATGTTATTAAGAAAAAACCTGTACAGTACATTACACACCTGACTTCTTTTACTCTCTGGCTACCTATATACTAATTCTCACACTCCCCCCGTGTCAAAACATGGAATTACAACAGACATTCAATACAACATAATGGCTCTTACACGCTCTATCTGCACTGCTAAAAAAACACCCATGGTTTGAAAACACAGACAAACCTATATGTGGGAGTTTATTAATCTCCATTACCATATGCTGCTCACATGAAAGTGTGATAAAGCCAGTCTGTGTTCCTTCACGAGGCTGCATGTGCTGTTTGCTGCAATGCTAAGCTTCTCTGATGAATTGTAATAAATCCAAACATGAATTTCGACTATGTGGTTTGCGGTTGCCGGATAAATGTATTTACACAACCTTTGCGCTTTTTTGTTTAATGTTTAAAAACTCGAACATAATTTGGAATTACTGGAATTAATTTGAGAATTTTTAGCTTCAGAGAGAAGCTTCTGAATGGTTTTACTAGTGTTCATAATGTAGAGAGTGTGTTAATGTATATGATAAATATAATAAATCAGGAAACTATGAGGTAAAATAAACCCTGTGTACGAGTTGACGTTCTCTTGAGTTGTACTTACAGGAAAAATTGCAATAATTCTGATGAAATGTAAAAAGAAATTTCTAAAATTAGACCAATTATTATTATTATTATTAGGCTAATCATGATTATGGTTTTGTGCAAAATGATTGTGATTATCGGCTTATGTTTTGGTTGTTTGTCTTTATACCTACCAATAGAGGGAGACATTAAACTATAGATGGAAGATTTGCTTTATCTCCTTATTGTCTAATGCAAAAACAGACTTGATGGACTTTGTCTGTTTATCTACTGTGATATCAATCATGAAAATGTGATGTGTAAAACACAATGTTGGACAAAACATGCTATTGGTTTGTCATATTTTGTTATTCTCTGTTCTCTTATTTGATGCAAATTTTAAACCTATTTTTAGCCTAAGCCTAATATATTTTATGTTCAGTGAGCAAAACATGAAGATAAAAATCATTTCCCCCTGTAACTACAGTGTGTTATTAAAAGGATTTTTTTCTGTACTTTTCTAATCTTTTGGGGACATTAATAGAGATGCTGATGCAAGATGCTACTTTTGTTTATATATTTATGTTTGTTTTTGTCCTTTTCTTAACCATATGAGGGGATGGATCTAAATATGTATAAATGACAATTAAACATATTTCTATACCTTTCCATATGCAAATAGTGTATATTTGTGTCTCTCGTGAGGGTATGTTATTTCAGGACAGGCTGGCTTGTGTCCAGATGTCCTGAGGATTACAATCTTATCCACTGTAGAGTTAGATGTCATGAAATGGTAGGAGGGGATTTTAAAGATATTTGTAGTTCAGAGATTGAATGCCATAGGTCTCTGGCTCATCCATAAATCCTCTTCAGCATAAATGACACGTTGCTCACCTTCTCTCACCTCCACATATGCATCTCTTTGCAAATCCATAATCCCTCATTTTTTCTCCAACTTGCCCTATTTAACGTGTTCACAGGTCTGAATATTTACCTTTTTTCTCCTATCCTGTCTCTCAAGAGGATACAGGTTATTCAAATATCTTCTGGCTGATTTGAATACAGAGACCAGAGGCAGCTGATGACTTCCTGGGTGTCATGTCATCGTGAAGATGTGTTTTAGACTCAAGTGTGTGAGTGTTTGTATGAAAATACATGTCTGTGGTGCTGTCCCTACGGGGCTCAGTAAGTATTATATTTAGCTCATCATAGCATTCCTTACATCAGAGCACTCTCTCACCCTGCTTTACCTTATCGTTCGTAGGAGGAGGTGTCACGCTGAGATACAGCACACACACACACATGTAATCAACACATCAGTCATGATAAATGCTGTCAGGTTTAAATAAAAGCCTCATGAGGTTCCCCAGACTCATCATTGGAGGGTTAATGAGGCGAACATTAAAGTTGCAGGATATAATTCGGACATTGTGTGGATGGAGAAAAAACATGCAAACCTAAAGCCAGAAAATAGTGTTGTGAAAGGTGGACAATTATTTGGAAAAAATTTTAAGTTCTCTCTATAGTCACTCTATATGCACATTTCTGGAATATTTACATTCTAAAAAAAAAAAAAATGTAAACCCATGTTTGGGTCAAATATGGTCAAACCCAACCACTGGGTTTAAAATTTAATTTAAAATCTTTGACCCAAACATGTGTTGAAACAACCCAGCATTTTCTTTAGAGTGTATTTCAATGGAGGTTCAGTTTCTTCTCAGACAGAGTTTTGATTACTATTAAACTACACAGAATCAGGGATTTTTCAGGGATCTCTAACCAACCCTAAACTTTTTTTGCATAACTTGCACCATGCATAAATCTCACCACAGCAACCACCCAGAAAACATATAGCAACCACCTAACAACTTGGGGGCAGACCTGGTTAGAGAATCGGACTTGTAACCTGAAGGTCACAGGTTCGAGTGTCTGTACGGGTAGGAAATGTAGGTGGGGGGAGTGAATGAACAGCGCTCCCTTCCACTCTCATTATTGTTGAATAACCGGGGCAACTTTTTGAGCAACATTGCTGGGCACTTTCACATTGAGAATGAGCAACACATTTCTATCTGGATACTTTAGATCAGTCATGGGCAATTTTTTAAGATCTTCCAATCAATTTGCTAGCAGCTGATCACGTGACCAGCTTGGCGATTTCAGAAAAATTCAAACAAGATGGCGGCCTCTCAGCGGCAGTGGAGCGAAGAAAAGGAGCGTGAACTTATCCCTGCATTCCATTCGGAAGGGCTCATACCTATGCCCTAATACCTTCAAAGGAGTGAGAACTTCGAAGGGAAGAAGGGTGTAGGGGTCAAAAAAACTATTTTTTTGGAAGGCACTACTGCGTCATCCTAACGAGACAATCAAGGAGTAGATTGTGCAAGCTGCGCCTTTTGTTTAACGTTAGTTTATTTATTTATTATTGGTTTATCGCACCATATCATGTATTTTGTCTATGTATTTGAAACAATTTACCTCATTTAATGCTTAAAATACCAACAGGTGTCCAATTTAATATACGCAGGCTAAAGCAGGCTAGTGGCGTAAGCTGTGGGAGTATGGCACATGAAAGTAGGTTATGACGTGGGTTCGAATCAGCCTTTTGCCAAACTTTTCCTATCACAAATCAGATCAGAAAGGCATTTATATTTAATAAAAATGAAGAAAATATTTGAAAAGTTGAAATAAAGTGCCTAACAAGTGTTGACAATAAAGTATTTATTGGGTTGGCAGTAGATTTGCTCCTCCCTTATTAGTTGCTGCCAGCTGTCCGTTGCCCTAATTTATTGCCCTGTGTCTCACCAGGTTGCCCGCTGATAGCAACATTGCTGCCAGCAACATTCCTCAAAAAGTTGCCCCGTGTATCATTACCTTAAGTGTGTCACTCAAACTAGAACACCCATGCAACCACCTAAAACACCATAAAAGATATCTTGCTATGCCATATTAACCACCCAGAACACCCTAGCAGCAACCTAATCCTATAGAGGGCAGTCGTGGCCTAATGGATAGAGAGTCGGACTTGTAACCCAAAGGTCATGGGTTCGAGTCTCAGGTCCGGCAGGGATTGTCGGTGAGGGGAGTGAATGTCCAGCGCTCTCCCCACCCTCAATACCACGACTGAGGTGAGACCCTTGAGCAAGGCACCGTACCCCCAACTGCTCCCCGGGCGCCGCAGCAATGGCTGCCCACTGCTCCGGGTGTGTGTTCACGGTGTGTGTGTTCACTGCTGTGTGTGTGCACTTGGATGGGTTAAATGCAGAGCACAAATTCCGAGTATGGGTCACCATACTTGGCCACATGTCACTTCACTTTCTCACTTCTTCTTTTCTATAGAGACTATAAAAAAACACCCTAGAACTGGCTTTGCTATGCCAAACCTCTCAGAACACTATAGCTACCATCTAGATCACCCTAGCAGCCACTTCTACACAGGCAAGAACCACTCAGATTTACTTCAAATAAACATAAAATCTATTTTGAAGTCTTAATTTTTTAAATTCTACATATAATGGGTGACTAGGGCTGAGTATACTGGTCCAAATGCTGATTATTGCTTCACTAAAAATAAGAGAGGACTGCCCTAGTTTTCTATTCTCGTTTCTAGAAACCGCAACATTACACTTCATAAGAAATCTGTATTCTGCTGTAACACTGCCAGTCATCATCAGTTCATAGTTTCAGAAAGTCTTGGAACTAGGGCGTTCTTTGTGCCCTGAGCATACCGCATGAATAAAATGAATTTCAGAATGCCTAAAGTTTTTTTTTTAAAGCTTTTTAATCTTGATTGTTTTTTGTTTTTTTTTGCTTAGGGATGTCTATACACATATAGAGCCAAAGAAACAAGCATGCACCCATCTTTCGAATTTTGTATTTGAACATTACTATGGCATCACTGTTGAAGAGTAATTAGCTGGTGAAGCATATTTACTTATATGGTAGAGTTAAAGGCACAACATGTAATTTTATGCCACTAGAGGTCACTTATTCAAAACAAAGCTTGATGCCGCCTTGGTTTTGCGGAATCATGGGAGGTGTTGTCTTCACGTCTATAGCCGCTAGAAAAGAATCCGACAGGACTCAGGCAGAAATCATGGATGACACGTCTCGAGAGCAGTGGAGCTTTTATTATGCCACAAATGAACGCTTCCACTTTGTCCGGTCATGAGTATGTGGGGCTGTTTTTTCATATTAGATATATTTGTGTTGAAAGATGTTACAGTGTTACCGCTTGGCGGCTACTATGAGACAGTTGTTACACACTGCAGTAAGCTAGATCGATATTAGGCATGGTAAAACATGGTACTTGCTGTAAATCTAGAAAATGTGATTTAAACAATAAGACTTACTGTGTTGAGCTATATAACATGATTAGTTTTCTGCCGATGAATGTATCCAAACAGTTGCTCACCTGTCTAATAAAACAATATTTTAAGTGTCTTTGGTGTTTTCATGGTTTCCACAAAATAAAACCGGAAATCTAGGGTAACGTGGGTATGATGTCATTGATAGGCGACGCACGGACACGCTCCATGTCCTAGTTAAAATTACTTATTTCTCTGGATTAAAACATTCTTGGAAATATTTGGGATAATGTAAGTACACAAGTCAACAAAATATATAACATTGTTCTAGTGGTTTTTGCATATTTTAATCCAAATATCTTACATATTGTGCCTTTAACAAAAGTTTTCATGAGCATTGTGATGTTTGAAATGGATGTCAAAATAAATGTCAGTAGACTGGGAAGATTTTAAAAAGAGCAGTCCAATCATTCATAAATTCGTAAGATCTTACCTTCATGCTGTAGAAATACAACCCGGAAGTCAACGAGCGTGGCACTGAAGAGGGGCGGAGCTACATAAGGTCTACTCTAAGCACAACCTTCTGCTTTAACCTGTTAATTTTTTGGACAATGTTTGTTCAGGACACTAATTAAGTATACTGCCTGTATTTATTGTTATCTTCTGTGAAGTGTTGTATTTATAGCCTGTACTTGTTATGTTTGTTAATTGTTGGCCTTGTAACGACCTGTCATACATTAAACACTGTCTGCAATGTGGCTGCGGAGACACTGTATTTTTGCCTCTTTCCCTGCCACGCAGAAGAGAAATGACATGACTAACTTAACCAACAAACATCTGTCTCAGACATACAGGGAAACTTTTCGCTTGCGAGGAGCTAATTTTGTTAATGCAAATATACAGCTTTGCATACATAATAGGTCTACAGCCAGACGCAAAACAAAGGACTGAAGGGAAATGAGCACAACTTCACAAACAACAACCATGGCTGACATGAACAGGGATGAATGAAATTATTTTCTTGCATGTATTCCTGCATTTGTTGACCATGAAACAACCTTTCTCTCTTTCTTTCTCCCTCCATCACAGATCTCGCTCAAATACTCTTGTCTGGGGATGAAATCAAAAACAAGCTTGTGTCACTCCCTGTGCTGTCAGCAATGGTTTCTGAAAGAGAAAAAGCATGACTGAGAGTCACCAATGAGAGCTGAACAGCATTATGGGTAAGAACAAACAGAATGTGTAGTGCAGCACTCAAATCCCAGTGCACCTCATTTTATTCTGTTTTATCTTGATGGTGTAGTTTTAAAAATCAATAATAACACGAGAAGATGAGTTGATCCAAACCAGGCAGATTCACACTTCATGACTTACTTTCCATTCAGATACCCTGGGGCAGTATCTTCTGAGTTGGGTTTTTATGTGCTGTCTGGCTGTATCCCTTTCATGTAGAAGTATAAATAACTTAGGGAATGTTGCTTGGATGTTGAATATGCCTGTATGCTCCCTAAATGAAAAGAAATTAAAAAGGGGAGGCAACAAATGGACTAACGCTACTGATCTTTTTGTCATTGTGTAAGCTGACCTAAGCCTCACCCTCAGTTCAATGAAGGGCTTAATAGAGTTCTCATGAATGCTGTCTTCACAAACAAGCACTGACAGACAAGTGACAAGCTCTTCATGATCCATCTGTCACCTGAGCTAAACCAGCCTGAGTAGGTGTAACGGACTACACAAATAAGCATAAGCATAAACACACTGTCACACAGTGAGAGAACACAAAGAGGTGTGTAGTGAGGTCACGAAATCATCAAAAGGATGACGTTTAGGAAATTGTCTCTTCAGTGTCGCATCCACTGATCCACAGAAAAGAGAAAGACCCTGGAACTGAGTTCTGTCAGATCAATTCATAGATTTCACGTGACGTCACACCCTTATAGGAACACCCACCTGGAGAGCAAAACAAGGCTTCCCTCCGCTGTCCGCTAGCTATTTTTAACAGGTTTGTACTAAGTACTTAAACAGTAATATTAAAACACCAAATTCAGTATACATCTTATTAATAAAACATGTTATGCACAGGCTGTCACATGTGCACTCTGTTCTGGACTCATTGTTGGACTTGTTGTTGTTCCATTTCCCACCACCAGTTAATCACCATGGCAACTGATCACCACAATCATCACACCCAGCTGTTCCTAATCACCCTCCTTGTTATCCCTTGTATATAAGCCCTGTGTTTCCAGTCCTGTGTTGTCTGGTATTGCTCATGTTATGTTGGTATATGTTCCTGTGGATTCCTGTTTATCGCCTAGTAAAGTCTTATAGTAACTCTATCTCCTTGTCGTGCGCTTGATGTACCAGCCACCGTAACAGAATACCAGACCGAAACAGTCAAACAGATTGCGGTGTGTTTAGTGTTTGTTGTTTTCCGTTTCAGTGTCTTTTCGTGTTTCTCTTTACGTCCCC
>RJVU01057857.1:4113885-4134609 GCA_003731715.1 Anabarilius grahami | reverse complement strand
AGTATTCATCCCGTACTGTCATGGTACAGATAACACGGAGTAGCCAGCAGCCTATACGCAAAGTGTTTGTAAAACGGAAGGCTGCATCCTACTGAGACCGCATCCTTCCTAGTCCAGTCCTTCTGAGGCTTGTAGGCTAGTGTCCACCTCAGCATTAAACGCTAGAATGAGATGCCTATTCTACTTACAGAACAAACATGGCGCCAGTTTTTTTTTCCCCCGTAAGTAGAATAGGGAAGGCGTAGGACATACAGCGCAAGCTTTTTGAAGAAAACGGAAAGCGGAAGCACGTGCAAGGCGATAATTTGTGTTTATAAAGCATATACAGTTATATTTTTTTCGAAAATGGCCGATCGTTTCGCTAGATAAGACCCTTATTCCTCGTCTGGTATCGTTTAAAGCCCTTTGAAGCTTCACTGAAACTGTAATTTTGAGCTTCAACCGTCTGGAGGCCATTGAAGTCCACTATAAGGAGAATAATCCTGGAATGTTTTCATCAAAAACCTTAATTTCTTTTCGACTGAAGAAAGAAAGACATGAACATCTTGGATGACATGGGGGTGTGTAAATTATCAGGAAATTTTCATTCACGAGTGAACTAATCCTTTAATACCATGAATTCAGTATTAGATTAAATAAGGATTTTTATTTATTTGTATGTCTGTAAATTTGCTGATACATAAATAATTTAGAGGCTGTCAGTATGGTATGTTTCAGTGTCAATGCAAAGGCAAGTAATGTGGTAGAACCACACTTTACGAACAAATATGAATTCTCATGAGATCTCATTTATTTTTATATATAGGATTCAGAACCCCCAGCCGCTAAAGAGAAAAAGGGGAACCTGTTGTGTGTGACTGGGGAGTTCTGGGTGAACTGTCACAAAGAGTGTGGTAAGATGCTCTTCCTGAAGTTTGTAATGGGCTTCATTAGTTGCTATAACTGTACATTGCTAAGTTTCTAGATGAGAAAGTGCAAAATGAGAAAATTAAACAGATTTCTGTGGGATGTTAGAAAAGATGTTACCAGGGAACCAGTATTAGGAGCATGCTGAGCAACTGTTTGAGTATTGTTTTGGTCTTTTTCAAAGAATTGCTAGGCTGTTGAATACAGTGTTTTACCTAACATTGTGGTGTAATTAGAATAACACTGACAGATACTCTTAGTTAGAACTGTCCTTTAATTATGGCTTTGCTTAAGGCGAATTTTGAGGCAGCTCAACTTACGCCATAAAGTATAGTCTAACTTTAACACTGATGCGTGAGGTCTATGGGTGTCTTTGTGTGTACACATGAATGCACGTGTGCTTGTATTAATGCCCGTAAGCAAGGGTGGAATTTACAAGAAATTACATTGATATTATTTTAATTCAGTGGCAAAAGCCTCTGGCTGCCAGATGATTTTTGGATTGCAAGCACAGACGTCACTATACGTGCCAAATCATGTCTAGGCCTTTTTTGAGTTACACTGAGAGCAACTATTTTATGATTATTATTTTGATAGATTATAATCATGAAGGAAAAGAAAGGCTTCCTGGATTTTAAAGGTTCACTCCTACACGTGAACTGTTCAAGGTGTAACAAAATTCTAATCTCAGCTTTTACCAATCACAGATTTAGATTTGATGGCCATGCCACGACATGGGTGCCTTTTTCATTTTATATTTTAATTATTATTTTATTTTGCAATATAGCTATGCAGCTGTGTGTTTTTTTTCAAGTCTTTTTAATAAAATCTAAAATTTAACAAATATCTAAATACAAAATATTAGATTTTATTTTCATATTCATTGTGCAAATTTGCTAATATCACAACAAAGGAAAAGTTAGAAACACGTGGTTGGGGACCGACCAAACTACATTTATGAATCAAGACAACAGGAAAAATAAAATAAAAATAAAATAAAGTTAATGCATTTTACTAATGTGTTTTCTGAACATAGCTATTCCTACGCATAGTTAAAAGTTAAGTCATCTTTTCATTGTTAAAGTCATTAATATAAAAAAATATTTCAGGGACACAAAAAGCTCCCTTATAATGGAATGACTCATAATAAAAAGGTTTCATAGCGTGTATGTGCAACTCCATCGAAAGGCAAATGTGGTTTAAAGACAATATAGCACGCATATAGATAACAAAATCATCAAAAAGGTATCTAATTTTATTTAGTCAAAGATATAGGCTATTCATCAATACACCATACATTTGTATAAGCAATTAAAAAGATGTAGGCACAAATTATATGCACATCAAAATATGCTGTTGAGCCTTTAAGTTTTGCAATAAATCCTATATGGTTTCCTGAGACTGAATACTACTCAAGATTTCTTTTTAACACTTTACTTTAAATAGGCAATGTACCACCATATTATATATGTCAAATACCTTTATTTTGTCCCCTTCTCTTCTTGAAGTGCAAGGAATTTTATTATATTGAGAATATCCTCCCGTTAAACTCTCACACAGCTTCCGTTGACATCAGTCCGTCCAGTTCGAGCGGAAAGTTACTGTTGAATGCTGTCATAGTGCTTGTGCTCATCCTACCAACGTCATTCATTTACATGTTGAGAGCTGCATGCATGCATCATGCATCGCTGTACGATTGGTTATGAGAAGCGCGCATCCACATCGTCATCACTGCCTGTTTGTTCATGTAATTTTCAGGATCTCTGATTCCAGATGATGATTATTACGCAAGTGTTTGGGTGAGTTTAGAGACCTGCACTACTGAACCAGATTATTAGAAGCAACGGGGTACAGACAGAGAAAAAAAAGTTTCTATGAAAGATTGTTATACCTCATGTTACTAGTTAATATAGTAAAGCTTTAGTGTTCTTTCATATATTTTAGAGCTGGTCTGGTTGAAGGAAATGGACATTGTTGAAAACTCATTTCTGACGTTGTTGGTTATGTATCGCTGATGCCCCCTGCTGCTCACAGAAATCATTGCACATCATGACATTTTTTCCCCACTGAGGTATTTATAGGCCTTCAGTTTTGTGTGTTTGTTTGTTTGCGCTCATATTTCATGCAAACAGGGACTCTTTTTTTGGTTAAGATCCCTTTAACAGGATACAATAGTAACTGCCCATTGTCCACTTTTTCCACATATATTTCCTATTCATTTTTTTCTTTACCATTTGAACTTGAATAAAGAGTTCTAAGAATCAAACCAACATAAGTTACTGTATTATTGTTTGTATTTAATTGTTATGCTTTTCACATTTAGCACACTTCTTTTTACTCAATTACTGCTGATTATTATTGCACTGAAATTATAATGAATGACATTTTTTATTGTCTGCACTTTCTTTGTTTCTTGCGATGATAATAATTGTGATTTTGTNCCCCCCCCCACACACACAGAGAGAAATGTAAATCCCCAAATTATTCTAATATCAAGACACTTAGTACATGTTTTAATTACTACTAACAGGCTGACTATTGCTTTCTTGAGTTTCATTAAAAAAAATTATAATAAAAAAAACATAAAACAAACTACTGTAGTACAGACCAAATGCTGGTGTAAATCAAATATCTAAGCAACCGCAAGAATGCACACAGACTTAATTTAAGGGATCGCCTCTACTGGAGAACATACTGTATATCACTCAGTGGCAATAGACAGTCGTTCTTTTTTACCCTTAAGCACTGGTTTCCTCTGGTCGAAGTAGTGGTCAAGGCCAGTGCTACATTTTGTATGTCTCCCTCATCTAACTCATCAGCTCATTAGTAAAGACTTCAAGACCTGAAATAGGTGTGTCCAGTATGGGAGATATCCAAAATGTGCAGTGCTTGGGGTACCCGGGACAGGTTTGAGAAGCACTGGGTCCTATGCCATGAAGCCGGTTTAGGTGGCTAGCCAGGTATGTTTCAGTTTAGTTTGCGCCCTGATTTTTAGGCACCATGAAAGTGGTTTGGCTTTTAGCAATGTTCACCGCCACAGTAACTCACGCTCCACGGCTAACCTGCTCCGGGGCAGGTTATGTTCTGGGTAAGAGATCTTAAACCACAATTGAACCAATCAGCTGTGAGCAAAGTGACACATGTCTGATGCAAAAAAGTCACTCCCTCTGTTTTTGCTCCAAATTTAATGTCACTACATAGCAAATGATTTTTAAAGACAAAATCATCTGGCTTTTAGCAATGCTTATGTACAATAATAATTTTGCGTGATGTAGATTTTGATTGATTTATGTAATTATTATACCCTTAATCCATTACACATGTACAATTTTAGTTTATCAATTATTATTAAACACTTAGTTTAAATGAATATAAATATATAAAGGTAATATAAATACGCTTTAGAATCAATAGATAAAGCTATAAAAATGACTACATGGGAGCTTAAAAATTAAAATTTTGTCATTTATTACTCACCCTCATGTCGTTCTACACCCGTAATGTAACCTTCGTTCATCTTCGGAACACAAATTAAAATACTTTTGATAAAACCCGATGGCTCAGTGAGACCTCTATTGCCAGCAAGATAATTAACACTTTCAGATGCCCAGAAAGCTACTAAAGACATATTTAAAACAGTTCATGTGACTACAGTGGTTCAACCTTAATATAATAAAGCGACGAGAATACTTTTTGTGCTCCAAAAAAAAACAAAATAACGACTTTTCAACAATATCTAGTGATGGCCGATTTCAAAACACTGCTAATGGACAGACTTTGAGATGAATAAAACATATTTACACAATTGTTTTTATTTATTGTCAAGGCTGCAGAAACACTGATTTATATGCAATTATATCGTTTTCTCAAAATAGATAACCTCAAAGAAAGAAATGCCTCAATATGTGATACTGTCAACAGTCTTTAAAAGCCACACCAACTTTATAATTAATTTTATTTGTGAATATATCTATTTAAATGGTGTTTGCTTGAATATTAGGCTATTGAGTTTGCACTGTAAACAATTTTCCCAAGATAACAGTTTTACAGTAAAGTGCACTGACAAAACACACACCAAATTATAATGTAATCATTTTTTTTCCTATTATTCCTTGTACATACATAGTTTGTACAGTGGATATATATTTTTTATAGTCTTTTAAGCTTAAAATCTCCATTAGCTAAACAATACTTTGTGATATGTTCATAAGTAAGTGTAATTTTACCCAATTAGCATTACAATTCAGCTGGCTTATGATTATATAAGAGAACACTGAAACATACATTCAAAAGCATAAAATCAACTCAGCAATATATCATGTTCAATTCCCCCCATTCTCATCGGTAGAGGAATCCACATGTCTTAGAGATGTTTCATAGCTCACAACTGTGACCTCTTCTCTTTTTGCTACACTGTCAAAAAACCTCATTTTCTCAGTGTGTACCGTGTCTCTCAGCCTACGAATCGAGGAAGCCGTCTCGTCAGAAATGGGTTCTGCAGAGTCTCCTTCAAATACACGTGTTCTCTGTGTCACAATTATTGTTTCTTTATCATCATGTAATGTTTCTTTCACAACATGCTTTTCCACCAATGTTTGCTTCCCACTTTGCACTCTGGTTTCCTCCACTGTCAACACTGAGTCTGAGCCTAGTGTTATTTGTAATGGTGAGGTGTGAATTCCATGGGCATCTAAATTAGTAAGGATTGCAGCTTGCTGTGTTTCCGGTATAGCTTGTATGTTCGATGTGATGACATGAATTTCCCCTGACATCTGTTTCAGAGTGTCCACTGAGGTTGAGGACATATCTGATGAGAATGGGATGTTGACTTTCTCTGGCTGGTGAGGCTCCATTGATATCAGTTCACATCTGGCTGTGGAAGTCACAACATTAGTTTGTACATCACTGACCCCAACGGTGGCAGTGGGTTCCGCATATTTCACTTTAACTTTTGTAGGAGAGGTCTGTGACAGGCCAACCTGCTCAGTGGTTAATGTAGAACTTACATCTGCAAAAGCTTCAGATGACATTAGTGATAAAGTTGGGCTGATGTTTTCTTCCACAGCCTCGCTGAGCGAGTTCTTCTCAGGTTCCTCTTGTGCCTTGCTGGATTCTTTCTCTACATCATCAGACTTCTTAGCCTCTTCGGGTGGTTGGATTATTTCTTCTTTCTCATCAGATTTTGTAGTTTTGGTTGGAGATGAAAATGAGAACTTGAACCAGCTTCCTTTTTCAGTTTTTGCTTGTTCTTTGCTAACAGCTGATTTCTGATCCGCTGAAGCCTCCAGATGTTTTTCACTTTCTTCGATCTTAGCGTCAACTAACTTATCACTTTCATCTGAGGACTGGCTGAATCCTAATTTTGGAAATTTAAATTTGAACTTTGATTTCTCCTGCACTCCTTTATCCTTACGTTCTGCTGCTTCCTCGACTTTTTCTCCATCCTCCTGATCCTGCTTAACAGATGGTTTGTCCATTTGTGCTTCCATTTCCTCTATTTTTGGAACATTAAATTCAACCTCAAAGCCACTGAGAACATCCTCAAGTCTAGGCATTGTAAATCTGGGTGACTTTCCAGGTCCTTGTGCATCATCTTTTGGCTCTGTTTTAGCTTCTGGAGCATGAGCATTTATGGTTGTGTCATCTTCTCCATCCTGAGATTTTGTTCTTGAAAGGCTAATCTTTGGCATTTTTATAGTAGGAAGTTTGAATTTACTTGGAGAGCCTTTGTCACCCTCCAGTTTTTTAACAGCAACCTCTGGAGGCTGTTCAGTGGTTTCTTTAATTTCACTCTCTCTGTCTATATCTTTGGACACTTCTACTTGTATAGGCTTGTCTTTAATATTTAGATCAGTTTTAGTATCTGGTACATTTACTTCTGCTACTTTTCCTTTTGCATCAGATGTTTTTTGTGCTGAAATTCCAAATTTTGGCATTTTAAAAGTAGGCAATTTGAATTTACTTGGAGAACCTGAAACAGCAACGTTATCATCTTTCAACTCTGTCTCTACCTCTGTTTTTTCAAGGCTGGAACTTCCCTCTAAAGTCATGTCTAATTTTGGGAGACTTGCATCATGTGCTGCGATTTTAATTTCTGGTTCAGTGATCTCAATTTCAGGTGTTCCTGTTTTTACTTCTTTTGCAGTTACTGTCACCTCAGGACCTTTTACTTTGGGTAACGAAATCCCAAATTTTGGAAGTTTAAATTTAGTTTCCTGTCCCTCTTGATTAATCTCTTTTGCTTTTATGTTGATATCAATAGATGGGGTTTCAATCTCTGCAGTTTTGCATTTGATGTCAACTGATTGATCCACTTTTGATGTCTCTATCTCATAATCCACTGAACTACCTTTAATTTCCTTGATGTCAGAATCAGGAGCATCAGTAGTGACCTTTGAAGTGGAAAATCCAAATTTGGGAAATTTTATTGTTGGGAGTTTGAATTTTGTTGGAGAGCCAAATTGTGGACTTGTTATTTCAGTTTTGCCATCTCTCTCACGTTCTCCCATTTCTGTAGTGCCCTGTAGCGAAATATCTGTTGTCATTTCACTGGCTTGCATATCCAATTCCACTGATCCTTTGGGTAACTTTAGCTCTTTCTTGTCTGTAGTTAGTACATCTCCTGACATTTTCATTTCTGTTTCAGTCAGAGCCTTCTTAAACCCTTGGTCACTCTCAGGACCTTTAGTTGTTGGGAGAGCAATCCCAAATTTTGGAACCTTAAATTTGCTCTCTTGTTGTTCTTTATCCTTTCCCTTAATGTCCATCTCAATGGATGGATACTCAACATTTATTGTTGGCTCTTTCATGTCAACACTTGCTACTTCTCCTGACATGTTTAACTTCTTATCAGTAAGGCTAACTTCACGGATGTCCCCATGTGCTGTGGGAATATCCACTGTGTCCTTTGATGTTTTGATTCCAAATTTGGGGAAATTGATTGTTGGAAGTTTAAATCTTGTTGGAGAGCCAAAAGTGTCCTCTTTCAAATCAGGTTGTTCTTCTGGTAATTTAAGTTCTACCGATTGCTCTGAAACATCAACATTTCCCAGTGATGTGCCCATGTCAGCTTTGGGTAGACTCACATCAATTTCAGGAGCCTTAAGATCTGGTTTTGAAAATCCCAATTTGGGAAGTTTCACTTTCATGCCTTTGGAATCAACTTCAACTTTATCTGTTTTCCCCTCAATGGTCACATTTTGAATTGCAACATCAGGCTGTTGTACATGAACTTTTCCTTCACACAGCAGGCCAGTCTCTATGTTTATTTCTTTACCCTCCGTCTCTATCTCCTTTACTTTTGGCATGCCAATTCCAAAATTTGGCAGCTTGAACTTACTTCCTGTCCCATCAGTGTCCATCTCTTTGACCTTAATGTCAACATTAACAGTAGGCCCCTTAATATCTATGTTTGTTTCCATGTCAGTGGTTTGTACCTCTCCTGTTTCTGAGAAACTGATTTCAGGTTCTTTGATATCTACTTCAGCTTCTGGAATATCAGATGTGGACTTTGGATATTTGTGTCCAAACTTTGGGAAGTTGATTGAGGGCATCTTAAACTTTGTATGCGTTGGATCTTCTTGTTTGTTCATTTCATCTGTGAAATGAATTTCTGCATCTTGGTCTTTAACAGATATGTTGCCCTCTTGCATAGACATATCTGCCTTTGGTTGACTGGCATCAACTTCATGCCCCTTAATATCTGGCTTTGAAAAACCAAATTTTGGAAGTGAAAAGCTTGGCTTCTTCAATTTCACATCAAGCCCTTTCAAGTCAACTTCAGGTATATCTGCTTTGCCTTCAATGGATATGCCTTGAACATCAACATCAGGTTGGGGTAGTATCACCTTACCTTCTGCTAGATTAACATCAGTTTCTCTTATTATGGCATGTATATCTGCCTCTTTTTCAATTTTTGGTATTTGTTCAGACACCTTGATGTCTGGTTCATGAGCAGTAATTTCTATTCCTTTAATGTCCTTATCTGCTGATGGTAAACTTGCTGTACCTTTTGAACTTTTGACTCCAAATTTTGGCAGGTTAACTTCTGGTAGTTTAAATTTGGTTGGGGAACTAACAATTGTTAGTTCTTTCTGTTCATCTTCTCTTCCTGGAAATGTAACTTCTACTGTTTGTTCTTTTATAGGTACATTACCCTCTGGTATGGATACTTCAACTTTTTGTATGCTGACATCAACTTCTGGAGTTGCAATGTTTGGTTTGGAAAACCCAAACTTAGGAAATGAAAAGCTTGGTCTCTTCACTTTTACTTGCTGTCCTTTGGAATCAACCTCAGGCATGTCAGCACTCTTTTCAACTTTAGATTCATCACTGGGTGGCTGTACTTGTAATTTGACATCAGGTTTAGATATATCACTTTTTATATTTTTTCCTTCTAGTTCTGAATCCGTTACATTAATGTCTAATGCTCCTTTTTGTGATTTAGAGCCAAATTTCGGGAAGCTGATTGAAGGGAGTTTAAACTTTGTTGGAGATCCGAAAATTGTTGAACCCTTTTGGTCAGACTCCACCTTTGACACTTTAATGTCCATATTTGCTTCTTCTAGGTCCATACTGCCTTCTGGTATGGAGATATCAGTTTTTTGGATACTTACATCAACCTCAGGGGCTTTTACATCAATCCCAAATTCGGGTAGTGTTTTTATCTTCACATCTAGGCCTTTAGAATCACGTTCTGGTGGGTGAATTTTCCCCTCAGTTGTTATCTCTGTTTTTTTAAGATCAATTTCCTGTACTTCAGCTATATCCTCTGTCTTTGATGCACTTAAATCAAACCCTTTTACTTTAGGAAGGTCAATACCGAACTTTGGCATCTTAAGCTTCCCCCCCTGTCCTACAAGTTCGGCATCTTCAATCTTTAAGTTCACACTTACAGATTGACCCTCTGTTGCTAGATGAGGTCCCTTTATGTCAACTGATGGGGCTTCACCTGATATTTTTATTTGTGTATATGGACTGCTCACTTCAGGTTCTTTAACAGCTATATCTACATCTGGCATTGTTTTCTCTTCCTCCATAGCTTGTCCTCCAATCTTTGGGAAGTTGATTGAGGGGAGTTTAAATGTTGTTGTGGCACCAAAAGTTGTCGTATCTTTTTGCTCAGCCTCAACATTTGACACTGTGATATTTATACTTTCTTTCATTTTCACATCACCTTCTGGTTCAGGGGTATCAACTTGTGCTAGATTGACATCAGTCTCTGGGGCCTTGATATCTGGTTTAGAAAATCCAAATTTAGGAAAGGAAAAGCCTGGTCTTTTCATTTTTATACCTGGGTCTTTTAAATCAACTTCTTGATCTATTTTGCTTTCTATTTTAGCTTGTGGTACTTCAGCTTTAGCTGACAGTTCCCCGAGTTTTGTCTCTGGTAAAGAAATGTCAACTTCTGCCTTTGATGATTTGGCCTCTGTAAGTGACAGGGTGTATTGATCTCCAGTATCTACCTTTGGCTGATCAACACTGATTGAGGGTTTCTTCAGCTCTTTACTGGGCACATTAAAGTCAATTTGTAAGTCTGATGCTTCTCCTGATGTAAATATATCTTCAGCCTCCAAAGTAATTTCCTCACCCCTCAAATCTGTTATTTCTGTTTTTACTTTGGAAGATGAACTTCCAAATTTGGGTAGTTTGAAAGTAGGAAGTTTGAATTTGAACGGTGACCCTCCGGTGGTTGAATCATCTTTTAACATCTCTGTTGTTTGAATATTCGTGTCAGACTCAAGATTCACATCCACTTCACCTACTGCCATAGATGTATCACCTCTCTCAACATTAATCTCTGGAGCTTTAATGTCTTGTTTAGAAAATTCGTGCTCTGAGCTTGGCACTTTTGGCTTTTTCATCGTTACCTCCATTTTCAAAGAAGCCTCAGGTATGTCTGCTTTTCCCTCAGCACTCTCAATGTCATGTTTAAGTGTAGCCTCTAGTTTTTCTACATCGGTTCTTGATGCACCCTTTTTAAATTCTGGTCCCTTTAGCTTTGGAAATGAAAATTCAAATTTGGGCATCATAAATCGACTGCCTTGACCTCCAGGATCAGTGTCTTGAATCTTTATTTGAGCATCCACCGGTAGGGATTCAAAAGTTGCTTTTGATGGTTCTATATCTTCTGTACCTTTATCTTTATCTTGTGATGCAACTGCTGATGCTGCCTTTATTTCTGACTGTGCATCATCATCAGCTTTAGCAGTAGACTCTTCTCCAGTCTTTGAAATGGAAATGTCAAATTTAGGCAGAGAAATTGTTGGAAGCTTGAATTTAGATGGAGAACCAGAAGTACTTTTGTTTTTCAACTGGACTTCAACCTCTGGAGCAGGAATCGTCACCTCAGTCTCCTTGATCTCAGTGTCTGGCACAGATATTCCTTCTTTTTGAAGACTGGTGTCAGCCTCAGGGATCTTAGTGTCAGATTTGGAAAAGCCAAATTTTGGAAATGACATTTTACGTTTTTTAAGTTTAATTTCACTCTCTTTTTCTTTAGCCTCGGGGATAACTACATCTACTGTACCTGAAGGAACTTTGACTCCCATCTCAAGTTTCTTGGCTTGCACTTTCAGATCTTCTATAGTTGCTTCCTGATCAAGACCATGACCTACAAGGCTCATCTTAACCTCTGGTTTAGAAAATGCGGGAGACAATACCTTTTCTTTTTTCTTTTCACAGTGTGCATCAAAAGCCTTTTCTACCTCTGTTGTAGATATATCCACTTCAGGTTTTGAAACACTTAGAACAATTTGTGGGGTTTTCATTTCAGGTAATGATGGCAGTTCTCCAGACAGTTCAGCTTCTGGCACTTTAATTTCCATGGTAGGGTCATCTGTGGTGACTTCAGGCATTTGATTGTCAAAGTCTGCATCTGTTGATTTTGGAAATGAGACACCAAATTTTGGAAATTTAATTGTGGGAAGTTTAATTTTTGTTGGAGATCTTGGATCTTTCTGAGCCTGGTCAGACTCTGCATTTGATTTTCTGGTGTCTATAATTGATTCTTCTTTGTCCATACTATCAGCTGGCTTGTGGGCTTCAACCTTTGGAAGGCTAATGCCAAATTTTGGCTGTGTAACTGTAACCTCCTTGTCTACACTAACACATTGACCTTCTGCATCATCTTCTAATTTCATGCTTATTTGTGTTTCTGGAAGGCTTACATCAGGTTCTTCAAAATCTATATCTACAAAGGGCATGTCTTTCACCACCTTGGATGATTTCCCACCAAATTTTGGTAAGTTGAAAGAGGGGAGTTTAAACTTTACTGGTGTACCACCAGTTGTTAGATCTTTATGTTCAGCATCATCCTTTGAAATTGTGAAATTCACATCTGACTCTTTTATTTCCACAGATCCTTCTGGAATGGATAAATCAATCTGTGGAAGACTGACATCAATGTCTGCAGCTTTGATGTCTGGTTTTGACAACTCAGCAGCTGGAATTTCTCCAATATGGTAAGTCAGACTAGCATCAACCTCTGGTTTAGAAAATGAAATATCTTCAGAGGATTTTATTTCTTTTTTCTGAAAACCATCTACTTTTGGAATGCTAATACCTTTGATTTCTGTTTTTCCCTCAGGTACAGAAAAGTCAACTTCAGGTTTGGATACACTGAGAGTCATCTCCAGGCCTTTTGTGTCAGATAGTGCTGTAGATTCTACAGATATTTTAGCTTCAGGCAATTTAACATCCTTTGTAGTTTCATCTGTGCTGACTTCAGGCATTTGAATATCAGCCCCAGCATCTGTTGTCTTTGGAAATGAAACTCCAAATTTGGGAAGTTTAATTGTGGGAAGTCTAAATTTTGTGGGAGAATCTGTTGAATCCTTGAATTCAGCTTCTATGTCTGTTGTCTTACTTTCAACATCTATTTCTGTCCCATCTGCACCTTGTAAAGAGACCTGTGCAGCTGGAAGAGTTATGTCAGCATCAGATACTTTAGTATCTGATTTAGAGAATCCAAATTTAGGAAATGATATTTTCCTTTTCTTCATTTTAGACTCTGTTTCTTTTATTTCAGCTTGTGGTAGTTCAGATGGCTCCACTTCAGTTTTTCCACTAACCTTGATGATGGATTTTTTTGATTCCTCTGGTAACACACCACCTTCTTCTGTTTTCTCCGTTGGAAATGCGATACCAAACTTGATCAGTGTAAATCCACTCTCCTCTCGAGCATCTTCTACCGCCTCAACCTTCATGTCAACTTTCCCAACCCTTTCTTTTTTCGGCTTTTGTGTAGTCTCACTGGAAATGTGGTCTTTGCTACATTCAACACCTGCATGAATTTCAGGTGTTGAGAGCCCAGTTTCCTCCTGCTTTGATTTTCCCTCTGTCTTGGGGATTTTCATTTTTGGAACAGAAACATCTATGCTTGGCATTTTTAATTTACTCCAATTTATGTCTTTTTCTGAACTATATGCTTTGGGATCAGTCTCAGATGTTCTCTTCTCAGAATCTAATACAACCTCTATTATTTCATTTTCTTCCACTGTAACATCCTCTTTTGTGGTGACTTCAGTTGTTCCTTTCATATATTTCCCTCCAAGTTTGGGCATTTTTAATTTAGGCATTTTCATTTTATGTGGAGAGGAATCTGTGTCTTTGCTTTTGATTTCAGCCTTCAGTTCTCCTTCAACATCTTGTTTTGAGGTTTCCTTAACAGTGCCAGTGCAAACGTCATGTTTGATTGTTAGATCACCCTCTATATCATGTGCTTTTTTAGTTTCATGCTCAGGTGCACAGCTTTCACCTTTTTGAGATTTTTCAAAGACATGTTCTTCATCAAGAGATTTTTTTGCTCCAGTTTTCATCTCCTTGATTTCATCATTATCACTTTTAGATGACGTGGCCTTTATTGGTAATTCAATCGCGAAACCAGGGAAGCGAATGTCAGGAGTCATGATCCCAAAACTAGGCATAGATACCTTTGTTTTCTTCGATTTCTTTTCATGTCTTTTTCTGTCAGCTTTGATATCTGTATCAGTATAGTCTTTCACAGCCTCATCTTGAGTGTCTGTATCTTTGGCTACTTTGATTTTTTGCAGTTGAACTGATTGTTCAATGGCTTCCATTCCTGGTATTTCAATGTCTTCACGCTTTGGAAGTTTGAATTTTACATCTGAGGATATACTTATCTTATCCCTCGCTAACATTTTGCCAGTTTTTGGTTTGTGGTCTGCTGGCTTAAATTTTGATTGGTCTGTTTTGCTCTCAGTTATACCTGTTTCATCAAGATGAAATTGTTCACTTTTAGGTAACAGGATGGCTTGATCTTTTGAAGCAACAGGAGAAAGTCTCTGTTCTTCTTTATCCATTGTGTCAGGCAACTTAATGTTTATTTCTGTGCTCATGCTCAAAATTTTACAAGGGGATCCTTTAGGTGTCATGCCAGTCTTGTCTGTTTTCATTTCCATGATTTTGATCTCTCTCTGTACAAGGACTCCTGTGATATCTCTCTCAGGTAATTTAAAGGCAGGGAATTTTGATACTGCTTCTTTTACATCCTCAACATTAAACTCTTCTGCTTCCCCTTGAGCTCTGGGTTTTTCTGCTTTTGAGATATTTATTATCTTCTCAATTTTTTGTTCTTTAATTCTAGGAGACTTAAACTTGGCTTTTGATCCTTTGTCCTCCATCCCAGGAATCTCAATTTCCTCTCGTTTCAGGAGAGGCACTTTGTTTGGGTCTCTTTGTCTTATAGTTATCAAGTCTTCCGGGTTGAATTCACTGAGATCCACCTTAGGTAGTTTAAAATTTGATTCAGTATTTGCTTTTGTTGTTACTTCAGTGTCTGTGCTACCCCCAATACTCTTCCCGCTTTTGTCCACTTCCAGAGCATGTGATTTTGGCTGGGATATAACTGGTGTTGAAGTGATTGGTTTCTTTGTGTCCATGACCGTTGAAGAGACATCTTGTTTTGTCTGAATCTCAAAAGTGTCTGGTGTAAATTCTAGTCTGTTTACCGTGTTTGCAAAATGGCTCTTTGATGTGGCTATGTCTGCCATTGGTCCCCTAGTTCGAATCCCATAACTTTCTGTTTCTAGAACGTTTCTTTCTTTCTTTTCCTTGTCGCTGCCAATTCTTGGTGATTTGCTTATTGGTCCTACATCTGGCATGTCAAGAGAAACCTCAATTTTAGGTATGTCCATGTCCATTTCTTCTGACTTTTGTGTCTTCTCTAAAATCTCTTTAGTTATTGGTTTTCCATCGGAATCAACTTGATGTTCAACTGCTTCAATTTGTGATATTACGTTAGGACTATCCATAATATTGTCGAATGCTGATGTATCCGAAGTTCGCATCCCACTTGTGGAGGATTTTAAATGGCTTTCTGTTTCTATTTCATATTTATCCTTTCCTGGAGTACTAACCCTCAGTTCCGATCTCTCTCTCCTTTCTTTTCCATCCTCTCCAAGAGCAACTGTAATATCAGTAGTCTTTAAAGTAGTGTCCAAACTGATGAGCTCAACCTTATGCTGTGATTCAGTCACTGGCGAAGTCAGGAATGTATATTCATTCCTTGCTTTAGTTGAGTCAGTATTTTCAGCTTCATTCAAGATTTTAGGGCTCTCTAGCACATTAGTCCCTGGCTCTACAGCTATATTCATAATCATTTGGTTGTCCAAGACTTCCATATTGTCTGTTGTTGGCACCTCTTCATTTTCTTGGGTTTCTTCAACAGACTTGCTCCTGCAGCCTGCCATCCTCATCTTAAGTTTCATTTTGTGTGTCTTTTTCTTCTCTTTTCCATCTGGGGATTTTAATGGAGACTTAAGAGGAGATTCTGTGTCACTTGTTGGTGGACTTATCTCTAATTTCCTCTGTTCTTCTGCTTCTGATGTGCTGTGAGATCTCTTAAAATTCGCCGTGCGACCTTTGCTAAAGGTGGGGAATTTGGGCCAAGAAATGCGATCATATTGTTTTTTCGTCTTTCTTCTACCTCTCATTTCTGGTCCTCTTCCTTCCTCTTCTTGCTCAGCCTCCTCCCCCTATAAATATTGATGAAGCAGATATAGGGTCAATGAAATCTCTAAAGAAGCTTTGTAGTATTCTGTAATTGAATATAATGGACAGTATGATAATTACAATGGTTATATCGGGCCTCATTGTCTCAGCATCTTCCTGGGTTCTTGGAGGTGGTTTGCGTTTTAGACAGAAAGCCACTTTATATGGTTGAGCATGCTCAAGAATCCGGAGGGCATCTTCATATGACACATCATCAAAGTACACTGTAGCACTAAGAATCTGATCACCTGAAAGGCCAGATGGAAGGACACAAATGAGGATGCAAGTGGAAAAGATGGAGGAAAAACAAAATTAGCTGTATTCTAGCCTCAGAAATGTTCTGTAATGTGCTATAATAACTATGACATCTCACCCTCTTTCATGCTTAGATGCTTTGAGGCAGGTGACTCTGGTTTTACTTCCTTGATGAAGATGCCATCCTTTCCCCCTCCACTTACAACCAAACCCTCAGCACAGACTTCTTTTTCAGTTTTCACTATCATTTCTGACTGATCATTTTGCATGTCCTGAAACAAAAGGCAAAGTAATTTAGAAATCTGATCATACTTTTCATTATTCGCATTTCTAATCATCTGTATTCTTAACTGGAGAGAACTTTAGGTGTGTCTGACCTCAGTTTGATTCATCTTGGCAGAGGAACGCTTGTCAAACAGTGAGCCGAAACCAATCCTTTTGCTTTTTTTGGAACTCTTGGTGGGTGAGTCATAGAAGTCACCTTCAGCCTGGGAAAAATAGTTAGCATGTATGTAATCTATTATATAGTATAATAATTAGATCAGATACAGCATTATGAAATTCTAAATTTGGGTTATCATACATAATATTAAATAGTTAAGATAAGGGTGTTGTGTAAAATAGCAGTCACCTGTTTTTCGTATTTTTCTGTGGTGGGGAATTCCTCAACAGGAGAGGAACCCTGAGGACGAGGTCTTTCCTCCTCTAAAACTTCAGGCTCCTCACATGGCATCTGTTACATTAAAGAAACCAATTAAAGTATGTTTAAACAATCAACCAGTTTAAAACAGAGAGACAAAATAACACAAGTGTATATTTGTTGAATTTGCTGTACTTAAAGCTGCAGTCCGTGATTTTTCCTCTTTGTCGCCATCTCTGTTTGAAACCTGCAATTGCAGTCATATGCGGATCAGTTATCTGTACGTGGGTTGTGCAACGGCACGGCTCGTCAGCGCGGATGAATCTAATGCTTGCTGTCAGTCACCGCACCGGTGTGGATACTGTACTTCAGAATCACAGATTCTACGTCTTGAAAGTATGACCAATATAAGAATTTTCACTGGAAAATATCATCTGAACAAGTAAGTAACATGTCTGCCACTTTTGTTCTGACCAACTGAGGGAAAAAGCATTAGGCATAAGCATAAGCTGCTAATGATGATTAAATCTAATGATCGCTTAGCTCGGATCACGTCAAACCGTGCAAATTATTATTATTGTTATATTGTTCTCAAATTGTTAATGTTAACAACATCAGCATTGCATGACTATGTGTATTTAGTGTATATTAGCGTTACCTGTAGATTTCAATTTCTGTATCCACTCCACAGTCCAAAGTCTTTTGCTTTTTGACTACGGCTGAATCTCCAGTTGTCACTGATGATTGTCATTTGGACCTTTCTGGATTACTATCCGCCATCAAAATGATAAGTTTAATTATTTCAGCTGCTGTGAGAAAAGGCTATAAATGTTCCGCTACCGGCAGCATCCTCACGTGATAAAACCGACTAGCCTGGACTCCTTCCTTTCTGTTTACTGACGTGATGTAATGACGCACAGACGAACTGCTGCATGCTCGAATTTCCCGCGGAAATCCACCATGTCGCTCTTATTATAAAACATTATTACAAGCTTACCGTTGTGAATCGAGACAAGATAATTAGATAGTTTTGAACACTGGCTGGTTATGTACTTGCTCAAAAATTGATTGCAGCTTTAAGTGATACTCACTAAATCATCATCTGTGTCTTGTTCTGGTGCCTTCAGCCTTCGCCCTTCACCTGTTGTGATGAAAAATGCAGAATACACACTTGTAAATACTTATGGGTCAAGCCATGTGAATACACTGATTTCACATCTGACTGGTAAGCAAAATGCTCAGATGCAAATTGAATTGGATTCAAGGGGCATTACATTTCTGCACACATGACTGAAATTTAAAGAATCCATCCTAAATGTCAAGAGCCTGCTGGTCATCAGGCCCATCTATGCCTTCCATATTTGCTGTTTAACAGTTTTTACTGATTGGAGAGTCAATGAGCGACCTATCTTTGAATCTGCAAGAGTCTAAGGCAAGATTTCTGTGTGCAAGATTTCCTGGTAGATATTCCCACAGGATCCAGATAGTCTACCTGCTTCTGTTGCTTCCTGTAAAGTGAGGCACTCTATTGATCTGAAGGGGTTGGCTTACGCTGCCAGCAATAAGGACAACATGGAAACATGGGCTTCAATAGATCCGAAAAGGAACAGTGCAACTAATATGGTTATAAATATCTGCAAATGTGGTATTTTTGGAAAAATAATGAAATAAATCAAATTAAAACATAAAATAACTTTACTGCATGAAGACATACAGTAATTCCCTGGCACAATTAAAAATGTTATGTATTTAACAATATTGAACAATAGACGAAAAGTTTAAATATTGCTTATACCAGCAGCAAGAACACTCTCATGACCACATTTCTACTGAGAAAAGCATTCATTTCCAGTTTCTCATAACACAATGCACTTAAAATAAAAGGATCGTTTAGGTACATATACATTTTCCATGAGCCTCACTCTGTCCAGGCCATTAACCTGCACTTTCCTGCAAGCACTTATCCAGGCATCAGGCTAGATGGCATTAAAGTACACTGGAGATTTATGTATGTGCATGTATGCCATGTTGCACGTGAATAGTATGATTACACTAGCAGATTGGTCATATCTTTTCACAGTTTCTAATAATCAGACACTCTAAACTTGGGAATGCACCAATGAAAAGTGCTAAATGAAAAATAACCAATTATGCACAGTTAATAAATAGATTTATTAAAGGGAGGAGAAAACTCTTCCCATATCTTTTGTTGATGTCAAAGGCTTTGTGAACAATTCAAATCAACTGTATTTTGATAAATTAATGTCATTCATCTGTCATTCTGTCTTAAGGCAGATGCCAACATTGACAGGTTACATTACACACCCTTTATGTCAAATATTAAAAACAAAATTACGCAATTTTTGTGCCAACCACAATTAGGCTCTTTAAAACCTGCTTTTAACCACAGGTGAAGCAATATTTCATACTTGTGAAACCCTGCTCTGCTTAGCACTGCCTTTAATAATAACTGAATGGTACTGCGAGAAATAAATAATCCCAACAAGAGCAGCCATTAATTTAACAGTTCACACACTGTGTTCCTCCAATCAATGATATTGGCTAAACCAATGGTTTAAGTAAACTGATATCAGGGATGATTGTAATACCTTAAGTGAGGTTTTGGTTTAACATTTATGATGAAGAAGCAGATGAACGACATAGCTGTGGATTTGATGTTCGATATTTTATGGTGCAGCTCAACAAGTTTCAACAAAGTTTTTATTCTGGCTGCTATTACAGTTAAACAGGCTTAAGATGTTTTTTCAGTTTTAGCTTTATAATATCTGCCCAAAACCAACAGCGAATGGAACAAGCCTAAACAACAGGCCTCACTCTCTTTGTGTGTTCTTTGTGTTCTGTTTTCCGGCTCCCCACCCATATCAGGTTAAGAATCAGAATCAGAATCAGAAAGAGCTTTATTGCCAGGTATGTTGTTTACTCATACTAGGAATTTGTTTTAGTGACAGAAGCTCCACAGTGCAACAGAGTGACAGCGACAAGACACGACACATAATAAAAGGAATAAAATAATAATATACGAATTTACAAGATAGACAAAGTGCAAAAAAAGCAAAAAACAATATATAATATAGACAATTGTATGTGCAGTTATGTGTGCAAATTTGAAGTATAAGTAAGTGTTTTAAGTAAATAATGTGTAATAGTGTTGTGTGTTCCATGTTTGTCAAGTGTTCATGAGATGGATTGCCTGAGGGAAGAAACTGTTCCTGTGTCTGGTCATTCTGGTGCTCAGGGCTCTGTAGCGTCGACCAGATGGCAACAGTTCAAAGAGGGAGTGTGCTGGATGTGAGGGGTCCAGAGTGATCTTCTTTGCCCTTTTTCTCACTCTGGATAAGTACAGTTCTTGGAGAGTGGGGAGGGTTGTGCCAATGATTCGCTCAGCAGACCGGACTACCCTCTGTAGTCTTCTGAGGTCAGATTTGGTAGCTGAGCTGAACCAGACGGTAATCGAAGTGCAGAGGATGGATTCAATGATGGCAGAGTAGAACTGTTTCAGCAGCTCCTGTGGCAGGTTGAACTTCCTCAGCTGGCGAAGGAAGTACAACCTCGGCTGGGCCTTTTTCAAGTTATAGTTTTAAATAAATTGTAACATATTTAGATATAAGTTTAGCATGTGCAGGATGATGATGCATCAGCCAATGTGTTATTATAGGAAACAAATAGAAACATTTGCTAATTTAGTTGTTATAGCACAAAATGTTAAATATTGAAGTGAAGTGACTTGTGGTGAAGTGAAGTGACTTGTGGCCAAGTATGGTGACCCATACTCAGAATTTGTGTTTTGCATTTAACCCATCCAAGTGCACACACACAGCAGTGAACACACACACCGTGAACACACACCCGGAGCAGTGGGCAGCCATTGCTGTGGCGCCCGGGGAGCAGTT
>RJVU01057857.1:4094681-4105928 GCA_003731715.1 Anabarilius grahami | reverse complement strand
GAGCACTTTTATAAAATGTTGTCCAATATATTACTGTAAAAAATACAAAAAATAAGATCTCAAGCTTTCGTAAATCCTTGTAAATAACACTATCCAAAGTCAACAATCCCTAAACGCTCTGAAATCATGCTCTCAATATTGTAAACAAACACACTGCAGATGCTGTTGATAAAATACTGCATAACTCTTTTGACACACCCACAGCCACATAGCCACGCCCCTTTACTGCAGACACACCCAGATCACACACAGTGCAGCGTCATCTCAGCAGAGAAATGCAGTGATGCTTGTAAACAAGCTCAGCACCAGTGTCCCACTAACACACACACATGCACAGTCCAACTGCAAGACTGTATTGTCCTGCCACCAGAGGTGCTGACTGTGAAGATAAAAATAGCACAGACCGGCAGAATGAAACAGAGCGAGAGAGAGACAGAGGAAAAGCTAAAGAGACAGAGCAAAATAAAGAGCGATGCCCACCCGTGGCTGACGCATGCCAGTTGGGAAATGCCAGGTGAAAACAGTCACACATGATGGCTGTCTCCTGCGGATCTTGATCTGGTTTCTGGTGATGTCCTGTTTCGGGGCAGCCTCACTCTCTTCCTCTGAGGCTAATGAACCTGCTGCTTCCTCTTTCCTCTCAGTCAGTCACTCCAGATGCAGAGAACAAAATAAAGTGGGAGCTGGTGAATGATAATAAAGTCAGTCTGACTTGGTAGGCGAAGAAGAGATGGAGAAAGATGTCTTGCTCCATCCACACTAGTTTGTCCACTACTTCACAGGAGTAAAGCTGCACTCTTCTCCCTGCCAGAATAAAGTCGGTCTCTCTAGCATGATAAAACAATTAAGGGGGGTATGGCTGACTTGGGACGGGAGGGGGTGGGGTTGTCCTAAACAACACAAATCCCTCCTTCTAAGCATCCCACTCCACCCTCCTGATCACTTTGACCAGTCACTGCAGAGCCGCTCTGGACCGTCCAGCAGCTGATTGGTTCAGCACACAAGAAAAACATTCCAGCTTTATAGGCATGCGGCAGAGATGCGTAATTGGATTTGACACGACACAGTACATGTTTTCATGTGTGATGCTGTTTGTCAGGTGACTGTGTTTAAGAGCAGCTGTTTACCTGAGTTGTCTGATGACAAACTTGATAAGTATGATAGTTGTGGGACGTGTTTGTGTGAATGTCTCCCCTTGTTTCTGTACGACTCTGTCCCTCTGAGGATGGCCACTTAGACCATGGCTAAATGATTTATCATTTCATGTCTAAGAATAAAAAATGATCTCAGAAAGGTACCAGACTGTGTGACGTCAACCAGACCAGTTCAGCCCGGCGGATTGCCACACTCAAGACTACAGCAGTCGTATTTTATAGCTTTTGTGGATCTAAATCAAAAAAGGTTAAAAGAAAAGTCTTGATTTTTTTCCCCATGGGATAGAAAAATCACAAATATAAGAGCTTTTTAGTATCTTATCTTCAGTATCTTCAGTATCTAAGTTTTTCTTAGGCAGTTAAATTCGACATTGCCGCAGTCTCCTGTTTCTCATATCTTATTTATTTATTTTTTGTCTGAGAAACCTAATAATCTCACATGCATCTCATCTAGACTTTCAGAAGAGATCTTTACAATAGCTATATTTACATGAATTGAAATAAACTGTTAGCAATCCGATTGATTGCTCGGTCTGACTGAAAGCCTTCATAAACACCTCAATCAATCTGATTGAGCTCAGTCAGACTGAAAGGAGTGGTGTAGACCTGAAATCTAAGCAAGACATAAAAAATAAGCATGTAAATACTTGAATCTGACTATTTTCTAAAAAAATATCTTGCACAAATGCATAGTGTTGTGATGCATATGCCTACAAATGTATTTTTATTTACATTTCATGTCTTACAAACTGGTCAGTTGGAGAGACTGAATATTTAAGAAAAAATTGTTAAAAAGCATAAAAAAGTATTCTCGTCGCTTCATAACATTAAGGTTGAACCACTGTAGTCACATGAACTGTTTTAAAAATGTTTTTAGTAGCTTTCTGGGCATCTGAAAGGGTTAATTGTCTTGCTGGCAATGCAGGCCTTACCTAGCCATCGGATTTGATCAAAAATATCTTAATTTGTGTACTGAAGATGAACAAAGGTCTTACGGGTTTGGAACGACATGAGGGTGAGTAATTAATGACAGAATTTTCATTTTGGGGTGAACTAACCCTTTAATTAAGGGGGATATACAATATGTAGAATTCTAAAACTATAGGAAGTTGGGGAAGTAATACATTTCTGAAAGATTTGGATCAAATTTATCAGTAAAGTCTTGTGTATGGCAAATCAAACATGGTTTGAAATTTGGAGTATTTATGTATATATATTCCCTATATGTATATGTATGCACTCTTGATTCTGATCTCTGTGATTAATATTCAGCACAGATGCCCATTTCTCTTTATATGTCTGCATCTGAGACAGGGAGTGGCAGGATGATACTGCATTAGTCCCTGGCTGCTGCCCAAGAAACTCCACACCGAAATCAATTTAGGCACTTGAAAAAAACTGAATGTGCCCTGCCTGCCACCATCTTTGCCTACACTTCTTCTGCCAAGCGTGCAAAGACATGCATCTTCAGCCATTATGCACCACATATTTTGTGAATATTGAAAAGATAATTCATCCTCCAAATGATTTATATATATTAGCATGCATCTGTTGCCACAACTTCAGCGCCATGTACTAACCTTCCGCTCATAGAGTGGAAAGTTTGAATATGGTTGGAATCAAAAGACTGTGGTAGGGTTTTTGCTGATAAGCAGATGCTTTTAATCTAATGCAAATAGCACTTCACCATTGACTTAGACAGTGATTCCAGAGCAACCTGTTGCTTTGGCTCAAAATTGACTGTGAGGGATATTTAGCCTCAAACTACATATGATGTCTACCCTGCACTCTCAGGGAAAAAAAGAATACACAAGCTGTCATTCAAGGGTGGTACTCCCTTTTAAAAGGAGTGTTGGGGGGTAACGCATTACAAGTAATGTGAAAAAGTGAAATGCAAACCCAGAACATCAAACAAGCAATAATTAAATGTTAAATAACACAAATATACTTTATGTATTTAATCTCACTTTAACCAATGTCTTTGCTGCTGACCTTCAATGATCTAATTCAACCATACTAATAAGCAAAAATGACTTTATAAACATCACATTTGTGTTTAATTTTTTGTTTTTATTGCTGAATAAATTGTGCTGGAAATTAACATTTATTAATATGTTTAATAAATTAACATTTATTAATAAGTTTATTGAATAACAATTAAACAATAAACATTTATTAAATTGCTTATTAATAAATGTTCACCTTTTATTATTATTGTTGCCTCAAGTTATTATGTATCTGATTTTTAATTTCCATCCTATTTTGGGTTCATTTTAAGCCAGTAATTTTGTAATTTTTAAACAACCCAATAGTTGGGCTAAATAAACCTGCCCAGCATGTTGGGCAAACATTTAACCCAACCACAGGGTTAAAACAACCCAATCGCTGGGTTTGTCCATTTTCAACCCAACTCAAGAGAAGTTGTAATGGAACTGTACTCTCTTTAACTATGCTTAAGAGGCCTTTCATTTCATTTTATTAATATTATATAATCTGCAAGTACAGTTTTTTTTTTAAATTATACTTTTAAAATTTGAAGTACACTACAAGTGCACATTTAAGTGCACTACTTTTTCCACAAAGGATATCTGATGTGAAAAATCATTTTAAGAGCATGGTGGTTTATCAACAATCAAACTGTCTAATATATTCCCATAATAAAAGCCAGTACCATCCTGCAGAGTTCAGCTCCAACCCCAATAAAACATACTTGAACCAGCTAATCAAGATGTTCAGGGTTACTTGAAAATCATAGGTGTGTTAAAGCAGGGTTGGAACTGAAGTTTGCAGGAAGGGTTGAATATCAACATGTAACCCTATTTCTGGTTCAATTAAAACTGCCATAAAGGACGAGTTATAGACACCATATGATCATTTTCAGCATAGAATACAGACTCAGACCACATGTAGTAATGATAATCATGTATAGAGTGATGATTAAATATTATTCGAAATTCACATGCTCTAAATTACTAACATATAAAGGGAAATAAATGAGCAATGATAAATGAGTAAATGAGCATTAAGTACATCAGGAACTAATTGGACTATAAAAAGTGATGCTATATATTTAAGACAGGTGGTTGAAAGAGAGGGGCTAAAAATGTTCAGTCAGCTGAAAAGAAAAGTCATTTCAGATGTGGAGCAAGTAGATAAAATATCACAAAGACAAATGGTCTTATTTGGTATTTAGTTTTGTACCTTTTTCCTAATATTCATTTGTTTTATGTAATTTGGCATATGGTTTTACCCATTCGGACTTTGTCATTCAGTTCTCTCCATGTCCAGTACATCATCCAGAAATACTGCTGCTGTTTCTGTATGAAACTGATACTTTATTGCTGCATTTGGATGAAGTTGCAAGTTTTTTTGCTGAATCTGCAACTTCTGATGGAAGAACTGAGAGGATGAACACTGATGGGCTGCATGCAACATACCATACCATAGGAGACCATTTGTGAGATACTTTGAGACCAAAAGCACTACTTTGCATTACATATAGTTGACAGTCCTTCACCTGGATCTAATTACCCATCTTGACTCTGTAAAGCCTGACATATGAAATAAAAATCAACAATAGACTGTTGAACTGACTATAGAACATGTCATGGATGTTGGTACCGCACGGGCTGGGCCGAGTATTTCAGAAACTGTTGATCTATTGGGATTTTCACACACAACCATCTCTAGGGATTACAGAGAATGGTCCGAAAAAGAGAAAATATCCAGTGAGCTGCAGTTCTGTGGGCAAAAATGCTTTGTTGATGCCAGAGGTCAGATGAGAACGGTTAAGGTTTCAACTGATTGAAAGGTAACAGTAACTCAAATAAACACTTATTACAACCAAGGTCTGCAGAGGAGCATCTCTGAACGCACAACACATCGAACCTTGAAGCAGATGAGCTACAGCAGCAGAAGACCACACCGGTGTCACTCCTGTTTGCTCCTGCTCCGGGTGTGTGTTCACTGCTGTGTGTGTGCACTTGGATGGGTTAAATGCAGAGCACAAATTCCGAGTATGGGTCACCATACTTGGCCACATGTCACTTCACTTCACTTCACTAAGAACTGGAAACTGAGGTTACAATTCACACTGGCTCACCAAAATTGGACAATATAAGATTGGAATGATGAGTCTCGATTTCTTCTGCAAAATTCAGATGGTATGTTCAGAATTTGGTGTTAAACAACATGGAAGCATGGATCCATCCTTCCTAGTATCAACTGTTCAGGCTGCTGCTGGTGGTGTAATGGTGTCAGGGATGTTTTCTTGGCACACTTTGGGCCTCTTGGTGCCAACAGAAAATCGTTTGCCACAGTCTATCTACAGCCTATTGTTGCTGACCATGTCCATCCCTTTATGAGCACGGTGTACCCATTTTCCAATAGTTACTGCCAGCAGGATAATGCAAAATCACAAAGCTCAAATTATCTCATACTGGTTTCTTGACTATACTCAAATGACCTCCACAATCACCAGATCTCAATCCATAAAGCACCTTTGGGATGTGGTGGAATGGGAGATTTGCATCATGGATGTGCACATGTGTTTTTGTTAAGGGTCATATTTGATACATCAGGCTTTTATAGAATGATATATGAGAATATGGAGCTCACATTTGAGGAGAAAAACACCTCAGTTTTATTCAGAGGCCCAAAATGAGAAAAATATGCAGTTTGGTGCGGTTAAACTAAGAATTGTCTGTAAATCAATAAGATCTTTATAACACCATAGCAGACTACTTACATAAAATGCATATAAATATCAGTTGTCACTCTATATCTCCCAATAATATGTCTTAGTAAGATATTTTACTTATGCTTAGTTTTATCACAGCTCTATAGTTTTTATTTAGCATATAATGCAATACTGCAATGATTGAGAGAAGTACAAATAAATGTTCCTGAAAAGCCCGATGTGTCATATTTGATCATCATATTTTAACATGATTTCTCTAAGAAATGATGGTTAAGTAAACTCATTTTCTTTAGTCTAGTCAATGTTCATCTTGAAATATAACAATATAAAGCTTGTTACATTTACTTTACTATAGTAAATATTAGTAGATATTTCACAGCAAAAAGATGCATGTACCACGACTTAATGACCATAAATATTTATCAGTGAAATGCATGCACTGTACTTTAATAGGCCTGTTTTTGGAGCATATATTATACTTCATTGATCTAAATTAGTCCTCATGTGACATTAGCATGGGAAGATCATATTTCCACTCCTAAATTCCTTTTCTTAAATATGTGCAAACGTGACTGCACTGACAGAGTTAACGATTAAGTTAAAAAAAGATGTATGAATCAATCCACTGTTGACTCTTTGTTCCTATGAACTTTTTTGAGGACAAGGTTGGCATGCTTGGAATACTTGGTTTGTTTTGGAAATTAGAGCCAGGGAGAGAGCACTAGTTAAATCACAAACAATTTAATCTTGTTAATGAGGGTTTTCTTAAGGTTATTACAAATGTACACAAGAATATAGTGATGTACTTTGTGTAAAACAAAACATATTTAACTGGGTACAATAAGGCCATTCATTACTAGTTACAGACATGCCATGGGAAATGTTTAATTTAATGGTTTGCAGTAAACCAGAGGACAACTGAATATATTAGTCTAGAAAAAAAATGAGAAAAGTGAAGTTAATGATTAATACAGTGTTGTAAATTAGCTGATCATAATTCATTTTAGAGCTAATTGAATTGGTAAGGAGAGGCCAGATAGAGGTTTGCCTGGGGGAAACCCCGGATGCTTGAGGTTATGTGATGTTATTCACTATAACATTAACCACAAGATGAACTTGTGTCATAACGTTTTTTTTGTTGTTGTTGTTTTTTTACAGAGGAACTTGTCTTCACAGTTAAATTATTGTAGATAAACAGCAGAGTCTGGATTCACGATGTACTCACTCATTATATAATTTTTGTAAATTTTGAACACAAAAAAGTTAGTCAGCAGAAAGACAAAGCCAGAGGGAACACAGACAGTGGACTGTCTGACTCCGCTTACTCATTCAAACATCACATTTATTTAATGAGCATTGACAAATGCATTTATACCCGTCTCCCTTCACAGTACAAGAATTCAATTGTCTGTCTCATAGCATTCAGTGCTTTTTGATTGACCAGAGACAAGACATTATGCTGTTACCTGATGCTATTTTGCAATGTTTTTGAGCCTTTTACCTGCAATAACCCCTGTCCCACCACACCAATATACACAAAGTATATGCACTAAAATGGCTCTCTTGCATCTAATAAATTTTTAATCTTAGATTTCTCATGTTTAATGAGTCACATCAGTGCAAAATTGTATAACAAACAACAATCATCAGGGGGATTGTGGCATCAGACCATTTGTGTGGATACTTTTTAGAAATGAAACATGCTGCTGCCTCTATTTAATAATTAAGTCTTAAACTTAATGATTAATTTATACAGTGTAGCTTAGTGCAGATACATTGATGAATCAATTAAATTAGGTCATAACTCATAAAAAGCCTCATCAAAACAAATAACCACTAATAATTCTTGAAAAGTATTAAAACAAAAGTGCTATGGTTTTAGTCTAGACAAGATGAAAGATAAAAACAATGTTTTTATGTTAGTAAAAGGCAAAAAAAAAATCTGTGTGTAGTATAAAGTGGTCATATCTCTTCAGAAAACTTGGAAATAAAATGCTCAATTCATACACTCTAAAAAATGCTGGGTTAAAAAAACCCAAGCTGGGTAAAATATGGACAAACCCAGCAGGTTGGGTTAAAAGGCACCTGTTATGCCCTCTTTCACATGATGTAATATAAGTCTCTGGTCTGGTCAAGTTTCAGCTTAAAATACCCCACAAATTTGCCCCTATTTGGGGGTGAGCAAAAACACGCCTTTTACTATATTACTATATTGCTGGCTAAAAAAAATAAATCCAAAATTGGTTGAAAAAAATGGCTGGGTGAAAACAACCCAATCCCTGGTTTTGTCCATATTTAACCCAGCAGTTTTTAGAGTGTATAGATTTATTTAACAATGTCTTTATGAACTTTTTGAAGTTTGCACTGGACTGCAGGTGCAATGATCTCAACTGCCATAAGAAAAACATTTGACAAACATCAACAAACTGCATTAAAGTTGATCAGTGGTTGCAAATTGATGAGTAGAGCAACATCCCACATGATAGCGGCTGAATGCCACAAATCTACAGCCTCTGAACAACCTCTGAATTGAATCAGTGCTTGTGTGACCCAGATTCAACACAAACTGTGGGTCGTGACTTCACAAAGTTGGAATTTATGGCAGTATTGCCATTTAAAGACCACTTGTATCCAAGGCCAACGTGCAAAGATGTGTAACCTGACATAAAAAACACAATACCTTGGGTTCAGGACAATAATTCAACAGTTTCATGAACACCAAATGCCAACAGCCTTCCCAGTCACCATGCAAACACAACCCCTTTTAGCTCCCGTTTTATAAGACACTACTCATGTGCTCTGCATGATGACATGATATGGTCATGTGACAACCATGTAGCGGGTTGTTGAATCAAACAGACTGCAGTTCCTTTTTGGTGCTGCTAGAGGAGCAGAAATCTCAAACAATGCACTTTTACAACCCTGAGTTGACAAGTTGAATGATTTCTAAAAAACTATTTTGGCTAATTTGATTTACTTCACTGTGAATCACTCAAACAAGTTAAATAAACCACATGAGCAAAGGCATTCAATGTTCATAAATCATTTTAAAGTGGGTTGTGTAGTTTTGGACCGTTTTTGAAAAGCTTTGGTTTAAATTAAATAACATCTATTCAGTGACTCAGCATTTTGTTTTGTTGACCAGGATACATGGATTTGATTCATAATGTTTCATTGCCCTCTAGTGGAGCAGTTCATTAAAACACACATGCTCAATGCAGTAAGATATGAGAACAAACTACTACCAACAAAGAGTGACTATAGCTAACTGTATTATTTGTTTAACAAATGTATAAATATATAAAACAATGTTTTTGATTGTTCTCAAAAGAATTACAGACAATTTGTGATGTTAAACAAGTACAAGTATACATGTTGGTTATTTTTACAATATAAAGCATCCTTCTGCTGATCTGGTTTATATTCATCATAAGACAGTGATAATGTAAAAAAACATTTAGCTAAAATAAAAGTAATAAATCAAGTCATGTGAGATAGAACCATGTGAGACCATAGTTCACACAAATTTGAGTATACTGTAATCATTGTTTGATAACTTTGTGTTAATTAGGGGCTTTTTGCTCCATTTCCCTCCAGCTCTTCCACAGCAGCAAGCCTTGACTCTTACCCTTGGTGACCAGAAAGCGAGGTAGTTTATAGCCATTAAACTGGCCTACTCCAGCATCCTTGCCCATAGCAATCAGCATAGTCACATTTCCTGATTGGGAACAGGATATTGGACATAAATTAGATTTTTTTTTTTTAAACTGAATTGTGTGTATTGTAAAAGAGCTGTGAGAAATGAACTTTTTCAAAGTGAGCTCACAAGAGACAGCTGAAGCAAAATCATTGGCTTATGGTTGTTACCTGTGTGGTATGAGGTTAAAGCTTTTCCTGACAGACTATTAATGATATTGGTAGCAGCTACTCCAGCATGAAGTCCAGCATGATAGGCCAACTTGGGTTCATTGACACTGGCACAGTCCCCCACAGCATACACATTGTCAAAGCCTTCAACTTGCAAGTGCTTGTTCACCTTCAGAGCACCATTCTCTGTCACACATGTGCCTAAAATATGAATGTGGGTAAGTTTCATTAAAAAAAAAGCAATATTATGAACAAAAAGCTGAGAAAATTGCGACTACAACATGCATAATAAATGCTTTTATCTTGCTTCTACTCTTTTTTTGTCTGTGTTTTGAGCCGGAGCTTCTGTATGCTAAAAGGTTGCATAATAGCGTCCCCTCCCGTAAAACAGTGAAAAACAATGGTGGGAAGCGTGGTCTCATAAATGACAGAAAATTCCATTAAAGGATTAGTTCACTTTCAAACAAAAATTTCCTGATAATTTACTCCCCACCATGTCATCCAAGATGTCCATAATTTCTTTTCAATTGAAGAAGGAAAGAAGGATAAGGTTTTTGATGAAAACATTCAAGGATTTTTCTCCATATAGTGGACTTCAATGGAGCCCAATCGGTTGAAGGTCAAAATTACAGTTTACAGCGATACCAGAAAGAAATAAGGGAAACCATCGCTCATTTTCTAAAAACAAAAATATTTTTTTTATACGTTAAATGCTCATCTTGAACTAGCTCTCTTCTTCTTCTCTATTTGAATTCCAGCAGTGTAGATGCTTCTAAGTGTATTACTGCCCTCCACAGGTCAAGTTTGAACTAAATTGTCATACAATATGCTAGTGAAGGTATATAACAATTAGTTCAAACTTTGACCTGTGGAGGGCAGTAATACACTTAGCAGTGTCTACACTGCCAGAATTCTAATAGAGAAGAAGAAGAAAGCTAGTTCAAGATGAGCATTTATTGTTAAAACGTATATTATTTATTTATTTTTGAAAATGAGCAATGGTTTCTCTAGATAAGACCTGTATTTCTCGTCTGGGATCGTGTAGGACGCTTTGAAGCTGCACTGAAACTGTAATTTTGACCTTCAACCATTTGGCTCCATTGAAGTCCACTATATGGAGAAAAATCCTGGAATGTTTTCATCAAAAACCTTAATTTCTTTTCGACCGAAGAAAAGCCCTATTCGGACGGGACTAGTTTTCCAAACGACGTTTGAGTAACAATTCTTATCAACCTACGTCTGTGATTTTATGTACGGATTCGGACGGGATTAACATCTCCGTGTTTATTACCGAGGTAGGAGTGTCTGTGTTTTACATGTGGGCATTTCAGAAGATCACGTGTTCATTTATCATCATGATTTAATAGAACTGGGTTCTTATAATAAACCCACTGGAATAAAAAGTTTTAACTTATATAATTTACACGTTATGTAATTAAGTGCAGAAATGAAAGTACTCTTACCTGAAACTGATATTACAGTAGCCAGTCTGAACAGTTTACGTGATTTGGCTCTTCTTGTTGATTT
>RJVU01057857.1:4077371-4094532 GCA_003731715.1 Anabarilius grahami | reverse complement strand
AGGAGTGTCTGTGTTTTACATGTGGGCATTTCAGAAGATCACGTGTTCATTTATCATCATGATTTAATAGAACTGGGTTCTTATAATAAACCCACTGGAATAAAAAGTTTTAACTTATATAATTTACACGTTATGTAATTAAGTGCAGAAATGAAAGTACTCTTACCTGAAACTGATATTACAGTAGCCAGTCTGAACAGTTTACGTGATTTGGCTCTTCTTGTTGATTTATTTTATTTATTTCTTCGCAGTGTACCAAACACATCTACATCCATTATCGGTGCGCAAAAAGCGAGAGAAACTTGAATACCGGCGCGATAGCGAGAGATTGTACGGTAGCGTTTTCCAAAGCGTTTTGGAAAAAACATTTTCGGAAATCACAGACATTCGCATTCGGACGGGATTAGATTTCTCTGAGGACTGCCGAGTTTGACAAAAAACAGTAGGTAATTTGCTCTGGAATTTTTACAGAGGTCGTGTGAGAAAAAAACAGACATGGCAGATTCGGACGGGATTAAAATCTCAAAGTACGTCTGTGAAACAGAAATTTCTCTAACGTCCCCCTGTGAAACTAGTCCCGTCCGAATAGGGCTATAGAAGGACACGAACATATTGGATGAGATGGGGGTGAGTAAATTATCAGGAAAATGTTAATTTGGAAGTGAACTAATCCTTTAATGGTGGGGAAAGAGTTAAGCAATTTTCCATAATCGGGTATCGGGTTTGTTATATCAGATTCACTGCTAAATCGGAGATATATTAATAAATATCCTGACGCATCCAAGCTTTATAATGGCAGTGAATGGGACCAACGAGTATGAGCTGAAGAAAGTGCATCCATCCATTACAAACGTACTCCACACGGCTCCGGGGGGTTAATCAAGGCCTTCTGAAGTGAACCAATGCGTTTGTATAAGAAAAAATATCCATATTTAACAAGTTATAAAGTAAAATATCTAGCTTCCGCCAGACCGCCTTCCGTATTCAACTTACGAAAAAAGTTTAGTGCCTCTTGCAGTTCAAAACGCTTACGCTACATCCTACACCTTCCATATTCAAATTACAAAAAAAGTTTTAGTTCGTCGTAAGTTGAATATGGAAGGCAGTCTGGCGAAGCTAGATATTTTACTTTATAATTTGTTAAATATAGATATTTTCCTTACACAAATGTATCGCTTCGCTTCAGAATGCCTTCATTAACTCCCCTGGAGCCGTGTGGAGTATGTTTATGATGGATGGATGCACTTTCTTGAGCTTCATATTCATTGCCACAGTTCACTGCCATTATAAAGCTTGGATGCATCAGGATATTTATTAATATAACTCCGATTGTGTTCATCAGAAAGAAGAAAGTCATATACACCTAGGATGACTTGAAGGTGAGTAAAGCTTGGGGTAATTTTCATTTTAACCTGAACTAATCCTTTAAGAAATTTGTCTAATCAGCTGAGAAATAAAAACAAACAGGGGATAAATTGCCACAATTAGTCAAAATTAATGATTGATTTAATTAACTATTTAATAACTTATGTTTTCATGTTTCTAGATATTATCTCAACAATCAAACAACTATTAGTCTATTTATTACATACAAAAGGCACTTACTCAGACTGGACCTGTATGCTTCAGAGTTGATCTTATTTCCTGTGCAGCAGATGACAAGATCGGCGATGACCTGCTCGTTCTTATTGGTTTTGACCACCATGCCGCTCCGACACACATTGAATTCCAGCTCATCAAGGTTTGACACTTTTTGCCCTGCAGTCAGGTACATATTTAAAAAGAGAAGAAAACAGTCTATAACCTGTGAAATGCTTACGTTACAATATTTTGCATACTTGAATCCAGCTTGTAACATTTTATATTTCCCTTTCCTGAAAAGGTCATCTCCCCATATGGACAACATATGTAAGGGATAATGTACAGTAAGCTGATCATTATCACAATTTAAAACCTTTTAAGGCTAAGTAAAGAGAATTTAAGGAATAAATTGAATGGAACACAATACGTATATGTTCTTTAAATGTAAATGTCTAGGGAGAAACAAATGTTGAATTAGCAACATTTCAGCATTTGAAAATACGACTACAATTCAATTTACTAATTCATATTACAAAAAAAAAGAAGCTTGAATCGCTCTGCTCCCAACCACTAGAATATGGAAATAACTTTTACTGTACCTTCTGATCACACTGCAAAAAAGTGACGTTCTTCCTCAGTATTTTTGTCTTGTTTCCAGTGCAAATGTCTAAAGGTTCTTAAATCAAGACGCATTTACTGGAGATACAAAATGACATAAAATATGAATATCTTGTTTTCTGTGAAATTGATCAAAATGAAGTGTTTATGATTAAAACGAGAACAATCTGCCAAAGTTTTGATAACTCGATGACAGATTTTTGTTACTGTTTTAAGCATAAACTCACTTTTCAAGACTTCATTTTACATTTCCCTCTCGAATAAATGTACCTAGATTTAAAGATGTTCAGATGTTTGTATTGTAAAACAGGACAAAAATACTGAGGAAGATATAAAATTTTTTTTGCAATACATGCAACATTTAATGCCACAATGTTATGAATTTAAGACTTTCTGTTTTGATTTAAGAACATTTTAAGTCCTTAATTTGTGTAAGAGCGAATAAAAACTTTTTAAAGACCCACAGAAACCCAGTAAACACCTTCAGACATGTGATGCCCCGCATCAGGCAAAGGAACTTGCTAAGCAACATGGTCATGCGAGATTATTACCTAGCAACAGCTCCACCCCCTTTTCCAGCAGCACCTCCTTGGCTTGTTCTTTCACACTAGGTAACAGTTCAGGATCAGCCACCTCCTCACGCGGGTGAATCAGAATCACCTAGATAAAATGTATGTGTGATAAAAGACGGTCATCATTATATAAAACAAAACTAATTTAAAGTGCCCCATTATGCTTTTTTTTATTATGGTTTTTCAAATATTACCCTTAAAGGTGGTACAGAGGTTCTTTTCGTCGACTGAGTTTTTGAAATGAGCGCATGCGTAAGAACAACCCCCCTCCATTTCGAGTGAACGCCTCCCAAAACTCGTGCACGAGTATTGGAACACGAGTGTTTACCACCGGCATTCGCTGTGTTATTAAGCCGGGCACACATTTAACGACTAGCTAAAACATTCTAAGACTGTGCTCAACATACAGCGATTGTTTCCTGCTCCTGAAGCAGATTTATATACTTTCACATGGAATTTATTTGAACACCGACTGTAATCGCAGACTGAACGCAACTGGCTCTGACTGGACGCGTTTGAGCGCGATCAGTCATAAGTATCAATTTACATTCATAATCGGCCGTACAATCGTTAAGTGGATTCATTATGTCGGACTCACCGCAGGTAACTCATAATCTGCAGTTGTTACTCCTGTCTCCTGACAAAAACATTGAATGCGGCGCCTGTGGAAAGTTACTGGAGCGAGCAGCCGCGTGTCTCTCACAAGGAACGTCATGGCAGTGATTGACAAGCCAGAGGACCAATCGTTTACGCGATGATCGTGTAAAATGTATAAAACAAAACATCCTCTTTAGCACCTTTAATGTAGTGTGTAATATAGCTGTTTGTGAACGTAAAAGGTCTGCAGAGTTTTAAAGATCAAAGTGCACAACAAATAAAGTTATTGTGTTCTAAAAGAAAGAATAAATTCTGAACTGCTGAAAGGAGTCATCAGCAATCTCAGTAATTCTTCACTGGCTGCCCGAGAACTATGTCTGCTTTGGCCCGCCCTCAAACACTGTAGTTGTAGTCCCGGAGGAGTTTGGATCGTGTTGTCGATAAGTCAAGAATACACCATTTTCAGCGAATCCACTTTGCATGCACTTTAAAAGAGCTGAGGAAGCTCCGGAGCTGAAATTCAGATATGATAATGGCCGTTTTGTTTCCGACACATGCTGTAAGCGGTCGACCAATCACAACAGACTGGGCCTTCTGACCAATCACAGCAGAGTAGCTCTCGGAAAGGAAGGGTTTAGTGAGAATGAATCTTTGAACGAATCGTTTTTAGACTCTTTGAGAAAATAGGTGATGTACATTATGAGAAAATTAAAGTGTTTTTTGAACTTGGATGCATGTAAACCTATTGTAGGAGACCTCCAAAAATAAATCAGAAACCTTTAATATAGCATAATAGGGGCACTTTAAGTACATGCTTCAGAATAAGATTGCAAAGTCTGTTTGGGTGTGAAGTCAAAGCTCTACCTTCTTGTCAGGAAATTCTGTCCTGATCTCAGCAGCCATTTCAATACCGGTGGTTCCGCCACCAACAACTACAACCGCGTTTGCTGACTGGATCTGTAACATTGGATGAAAATATAAATAAATTATATTATTTTTAATTTTATTTTATATTAAGATTAACTTAAATAATGTAAAAATGTAAAAAAACAAAAGGTTTTTCACAATTTAGTCTGTATTGCCATTTAAGATCATATCACACATATAAACAATAAGAAAACTCACCAATTTGACATAGTCATCATACTTCTGAATGGCTGATTGGTAGGTGTCTACACAATTGTGTTTGCCTGGGAAATGTCCACTTGTTCCAGTGCACAGAATGAGGTGTGAATAACGTATTTCCTGTAGATTTAAATAGGCACATACTGTATAAAGACATTTTCTCACATTTTGTTTTCTTCTGCTGTAACATTGCGGTATCACTTACCTTTCCATTGTCAAGCACAACTGTCTGCGTTTCGGTGTCTATCCGTATGACACGGCCTTGGAGGAAATTCACTCCAAATGTCTCTTTGTATGGTATGAAAGTCTGCTTCGCAAAACCTACAAGAACACACACAAAAAAACTGCATTATTATATTAATCTAGCTGTTTGTTTTCTTACATTCAGCCTCTGATTTTTGCTTACCAGACTGAACTGAGGCACGCAGCGCTGCAACGTTGTGATGAAACGCATCCAGGATGTCAATAAGCATGAAGGGCACCCCATGATGTTTCAGGTGTTGAGCAGCAGCAATGCCACCAAAACCACCACCGACAATCACCACATGAACATTCTCGTCAATCGACACCTTCCCACCCATAATGCTTTACTACTGAAGAGAAAGAAAAAAACAACGATAATGTCTCAAACTAAATTTAGATTTATTTTCTATATAAAAATTATCATCTTTTTTTATTTTTTATTATTCTAAAGTAATGATATATAGTTATATACACACTAACAATCAAAAGTTTCAGTGTCACATGATCCTTCAGAAATCATTCTAATATGGTGATCTGCTGCTCAGAAAATAGTTATTATCAATATTGAAAACAGTTGTGCTGCTTGTAACATTATAAATTTTGTTACTGTCACTTTTGACAAATTCTATGCATCATTGCTTAATAAATATTAATACTGCTAATTTCTTTTAAAAAATCTAACAGACTTCAAATTTTTGAACGGCAGTGTATATACACACACACATATATAATTTTATATGCCTGACAGTTGAATTTCTGTATGTTTTGTTAGTTTCTTCTAATTTATTTTTTAAAAAGGAAAATAATTTTTTTTTTTTTTAAAAGGTGCCCTAGAATTTTTTTTTTAAAAGATGAAATATAAGTCTAAGGTGTCCCCTGAATGTGTCTGTGAAGTTTCAGCTCAAAATACCCCATAGATTTTTTTTAATTGCCTATTTTGGGGCATCATTATAAATGAGCCGATTCAGGGTGTGTGGCCCTTTAAATCTCGTGCTCCACGCCCACGGAGCTCGCGCTTGCCTTAAACAACATAAAAAAAGTTCAAACAGCTAATATAACCCTCAAAATGGATCTTTACAAAGTGTTCGTCATGCAGCATGTCTAATCGCGTAAGTACAGTGTTTATTTTGATGTTTACATTGATTCTGAATGAGTTTGACGCTATGCTCCGTGGCTAACGGCTAATGCTACACTGTTGGAGAGATTTATAAAGAATGAAGTTGTGTTTATGCATTATACAGACTGCAAGTGCTCTTGTCTCCGTGAATACAGTAAGAAACGATGGTAACTTTAACCACATTTAACAGTACATTAGCAACATGCTAACGAAACATTTAGAAAGACAATTTACAAATATCACTAAAAATATCATGTTATCATGAATCATGTCAGTTATTATTGCTCCATCTGCCATTTTTTGCTATTGTCCTTGCTTGCTTACCTAGTCTGTTGATTCAGCTGTGCGGATCCAGACGTTAATACTGCCTGCCCTTGTCTAATGCCTTTCATAATGTTGGGAACATGGGCTGACATATGCAAATATTGGGGGCGTACACCCCGACTGTTACGTAACAGTCGATATTATGTTGAGATTCGCCTGTTCTTCGGAGGTCTTTTAAACAAATGAGATTTATATAAGAAGGAGGAAACAATGGTGTTTGAAACTCACTGTATGCCTTTTCCATGTACTGAACTCTTGTTATTTAACTATGCCGAGGTAAATTCAATTTTTGAATCTAGGGCACCTTTAAAGTAGGGATGCACCAATACAGAAATAATACCTAAAATATAAAGTCATGCCTTAAAATGAATTGTACTATATTGCAGGTATTTCTAAATTTATTTAAAATTTAAAAAAATTCTAATATATATATGTTTCAAAGACACATGTTCAGTGTTGAGCAGTGTTGTTCAGTGTTCAGTTATATCCCCTTCGCCCATCAGTACTGTTTAAATTGTTAAGTGCTCAAAAGACTATTAATTGAGGTGTGTGCACATCCTTTTCCTTTTATAGTAATTTATTTGTTTTAAAGCTCAACCAAAATGAATTGTATTGGTTGCACATGCTATCGTTAAGAAAGAACTGATAAGAAAGATTTGGTCTGTAACATCGATATATTCATATAACAGAGTGTCGCCTGCGACTGTATCATATAGCGCTATATCATAACAAAGAAGCTCACAAGCTCACAATCCTTTGCATGCAACGTAAATGCCTTTTGTAAACAGAACTTACAATACTTACCAGTATTTGATGTGTAGAGGCTTGTGAATGCTCTGTATTCTCTTCTACCACACGGAAATGTCTTCAACTCTTTCTACGTGTCGAGCTGTATTATAACCAATGGTATCGCGTGTAGGATTGTGGTGGGCGGGAATTTTCTGATTGCGCTGTATCATAGCCAATGGTAAGCGTGCGATGGGCGTGTCTGTATTTGTTGCGTGGAAATGGTGATATAACTACTTTTCCGATGATTGCTGAAGTTCTATTGCACCCTTAACATTTTGACAGCCTTAAAACAGATAGCAGATCATGTTTTAACCCAAATGTTCTCGGACTGCAGATATCATTGCCACTTATACTCACATATGATTAATCAAAACACTTCATATAACATAAAAGGTCACTAGTCGAGCTGAGTCACCATGACAAGCTTGGTATTTTTTTTGAATGCCTAAAATTTTTGCTCTGATTTCGAAGGGTTTTGATTGAGGGCTGTGGGCCAAAAGGGGGTATATCCGACTATAGTAAAATGTGCATGTTTAAAATCAGATTCATTTTTATTCTCTACATTTCAAAGCAAAAATATAACAAATCAAAGGTCATCACGGGCCATCTTTGGCGCACTGGTTTGTTTTGGACATTTTGTACATTCTTGTTTCAAGGTGCAACACTGATTAATAATCAGGTCTAATTAATAACACTGCATTGTAAGTTTTACAATATTGATAGGCCTAATATTATACAAGAAAATAAATAGTTTCTTTGTTCTGTTGAACACAAAAGAAGATATGTTGAAGAATGTTAGTAACCAAACATTTTCTGGTCCCCATTGACTTCCATAGTATTTATTTTTCATAAAAGTCAATGGAGACCATCAAATATTTGGTTACCGACTTTCTTCAGAATATCTTCTTTTGTGTTCAGAAGAAGAAATAAATTCACACAGGTTTGGAACAAGCTTGAGAGTGAGTAAATGATGACAGAATTGTTTTATTTTTGGGTGAACTATCCCTTTAAGTGTGGCATCTAACTTTTCAATATACAAGTAGAACCCTAAAATGATTACAAATAGATTTTGCGTCAAATAAATGGCTAACTCATTCAAAAATAAACTATTAGTTTATTTTACATTTAGTATGCTGTCCCAAACTGTTTTTGTGAAAAACAAAAGTAGTTGTTATACAGATGACAACCTCTCAGTCACCATTCACTTTATCGCATTTTTGGCCCTTTAAAATGAAAGTGATATTGCCTTTGTGTTGAACAGACCAAAAAGTTATACACGTTTGGAACAGTGTGTGCTTTGATTTTATTTGACTAGTTAAGTTTTTAATAAAAATCATGCAAAAAGTCATTCAATCATTTCAAAAAGCTGTATTCAAAACATTGCATGTTTCTGCCGACGGGTGGCGCTCTAATAAACCATGTGTGTGCGTGCCGTGGATCCTCAAAGTCCTAGGATGAAATGACCTGTGAAGATAAGAGACTATGTAAACAAATCTTTCTTCTTCTTATGCAACCGTGCTTTCAATAAATTAATCTACCCTCTTAAAGTAACCTTAAAAAAACCATTACAGAATAAAGTGCTCGACTTAAACAGTTATGTTTATTTTCTTTTACAGTAGGCACAATATAATGCAACACAGTAATGCAAAGCCACAGTCTCTGGGGATTCAGTTCGGGGTCGTGTATGTATGACCCCTCGTCCCATTGGAGTCCACCGCCTGACCAGCAGGGGCTGCAGAATGGAGCATCTCTGAAGGAGCAGAACGTTGGAACCTCCCCGCACTCCGGCGGACACAGACGGATGAGCGCGGGGTGTCTGTGTGCTCTACCCTGGATACGTTTCTTGGATGCGTTACTTATGTCTATTTCAAAGAGCAAAGCATCTTTCCGTCTTCCATGTTTTTTTAAGACGAAACCGTAACTGATGCTGGACATAAAGTGACTTTTACGGGAACGGAGTCGGTGTGAGTTTACAACGGTAAGATGGTTTGAATTTCACCGATGTTACATTGAACTTTGGACTTTGAAAGTGAGTGTTTACAATGGAAAGTAGAGAATATTTTCCTTTTGTTTTGCATTAGTCTTGTCCTCGTTCCCATGGTGAATGTATACCAAACCCGCGTGCTGCATTGTGGGATACTCGCTGGCTTCAGTTTTATATGGTTAATAATTCTCAAATGCAGTTCATTGTTGTCTGTTTTTGTTTTTAACTGATTTCATAATGTTTGTGTGTGAAAATGTTATGTGGAATTAGAATCTAAAGACCCTATTGCTATCGAGGGTGTTTATGATTCTGAAGAGGAGACCATTCAGTACCATAGTGGGATCAATTTGTCTTCAAGTAACTTTCTTTAAGATGGAGATATTTTTTAAGTCTAAGTGTTACTTTGCTCTGGCCTCTACTGTTATCAGAAGTCGCTCGAGACCACTGATAAATAACCTCTCACTGGCTAAAACACTAAAGTGTTTGTCACTGTGGAGTGCTTTATTTGGAGAATGGTATTAATACACTCCATTGCCAGTTACAAAGGCATTCCTTGCAAAATAAAAGACACCTTAAAACAATAAGACCAAGAGGATAACAGAAGAAACAATAAAATGGTGTAACTATAAAAACTATACATGTTTATATGGTAAAGTAGCATACAGAAATGTGCTACAATACCACTGTATGTATAGCATTTAAATTATTACATGACAGAAAGTTGTTTAGTAAATATTTTTTTCATATTTCCGAAAGAAGACCCTTATGCTCACCAAGACTGCATTTATTTGATCAAATCAGTTTGATACAGTAAAAACAGTAACATTGAGAAATATTAATACAATTTAAAATAACTTATTTACATATATATATATATATAACTAATATATTTATATATATATATATATATTTAAAATGTATTTTATTCCTAAGATGGCAAAGCTGAATTTTTAGCAGCCATTGTTCCTCTTTTCACTGTCACATGGTCCTTCAGAAATACTTTTAATAAACCTGGCGTTGTATATTACAAATATCATTGGCTCTTTGCCAAATTGCTTTCGCTGCTCTTTTGTAAGTCGCTTTGGCTTATGCGTAATGCATAACTCCATAAATGTAAATGTGCTGATTCGGTGCTCAAGAAACATTTCTTATTGAAACAGTTGTGCTGTTTAATATTTTATGGAAACCCTGATACAGTTTTTCCAGGGTACTTTGATGAATAGAAAGTTAAAGAAAGTCCTTGCTGAATAAAAGTATTAATTTCTTTAAAAAACAAAAATTACTGTCCCCAAACTTTTGGTCGGTAATGTTTGGAATATATTTCTTTGTGCCTAAATTGGCAAATGCATAATCAACTCTATATTGTCTAGATAAGTTTTTTCAGATCAATTCAGTCAATTACTCTCTATGTAGGGTATAGGGTAGTGCTCATGTGTCATGCTGCAGTAATGGGGAATTGACCACTAGCCTTGTTTATCACTTTTAATTCTACATTCTTGTCCCAGACTTTGCTGGCTGTGCAGTATGTGGTGGGATGGATGAGGAGGAGCAGAACCGCTATGTGGCCCAGCTGAAGGCTGAGTTTGACAGCTGTGACACCACTGGGACCGGTTACCTCGACAAAGAGGAGCTTACTGCCTTATGCCACAAGCTGAGCTTAGATGCCCATCTCCCCTTGCTGCTGGACACTCTGCTAGGACCACAACATTATGCCAGGGTAAGACGTTCCCCACGATCACCCTGGTGTCTCTAATCCTAATGCTGTATTATAGATGTTAAGATACTCTCTTTTTACAGGTGAATTTTGAGGAGTTCAAAGAAGGCTTTGTGGCTGTGTTGTCAAGGTCTTTGGACTTCAGTACTTCAGAGGAGGAGAGCAGCTATCTTGAGCCAGGTACTCTAGCTCCCATGGCTGTGTTTATCTTCATGTTTTTTGTATTAGTCAGTCTGGACCTTGTGGACTCAAGGTTTATTGATGGTACATGATGTGTAGTTGATCTAGCATCTGTACTCTGAGGAATTAAAGGGTCTTGGTTGTTGCCTAAATGCTCATTGGTATTTGATTATGAATAGCTTGGTATATGGTTAGTTACACTACCGTTAAAAAGTTTGGAGTTGTACGATTTTTAATGTTTTGTTGTTTTCTTATGCTCACCAAAGTTGCATTTAATTGACCAAAATTACAGTAAAAAGCAGAAGAATTGTGAATTATTATTACAATTTAAAGTAACTACTTTCTATTCAAATGTATTTTAAAATGTAATTTATTCCTGTGATGCAAAGCTGAATTTCAGTCTCCAGTCTTCAGTGTCACATGATCCTTCAGAAATCATTCTAATATGCTGATTTGCTGCTCAAGACACATTTCTTATTATTATCAATGGTAAAAACAGATGTGCTGACTAATATTTTGTGGTCACCGTGATACATTTTTAAGGATTCTTTGATGAATAGAGTGTTAAAAAATAACAGCATTTATTTGAAATAGAAATCTTTTGTAACAATGTAAAAGTCTTTACTGTCACTTATGATCAATTTAATGCATCCTTGCTGAATAAAAGCATTTTATTTGAATGGTAGTTTATATTTAGGGTATTGGAGTTTATGTGAAAACAGTTAAAAAAGCATGCAAATCACAGCTTTTTGTTAGAGAAATACAATCAAAATATGGCATATTGGCCTTAGAAAGTATTTTGACACTTAAGCTACACTTTATACATCCACTAAAAATTACCTTAGGACCACTGGTTAAAAGCAAACATGAATAAGAAACAAAAATCATTGAAAATTGTGGATGTGAGAAAAGCTCTAGCATTATTTGTTTGGAAATGCTGCTTGGTTTGAAATTTTGCTGTCTAATGCAAAGACATTCATGCATTTTTAAGTGTGGCTTTCTTATACTTTTAATTTTTTGGGGCACTGAAAAATGGAACACAAATATGAGAAGACAGGAAGAGTTTTGTGTCGTTTTTGTCTTTCTTAAACAACTTTGAGTTTATTTGGATTAAAGACACTAAGTTACCTGCCTATTGATTGTTATGGAGGCATAATATGTTATACAGATGCTGAAACATTTTGGCCAAAACCAGAATAACATTTGTCTTTTTTCATAGATGCATTAGGGAGACTGGTACATTAATGCATGTTGTGAAATCTCAGAGCTCAATGCTAAAATTATCTTTGAAAATGGTAAAACCTGAAAGCTGTGATGAGAAACAGATGTTAAAGGTTGGGGAGGTTTCTTTTAGGTTTTCATTTCCTTTCCAGAATATTTCTCATTTCATGAGAAAGGTTATGACATAGATGAACAAATGATGTGAGATGACCTACTATTTTGTTTCTTAATTTTGACTGCTTCTGGCATACTTTCATTATCTGTCGCTCTAACCTAAGCATCATTTCCTATTTCTCTAGCAGTCCCAGAGGAGGTGAAGCCTAAATATGTGAAAGGAACCAAGCGGTACGGGCGGCGATCACGGCCAGACAAGACTGACTTAGAGCTCACAGCACACTCAGAAGATTCACCAGTATTTGGGACTGACAAAGTAGAAATAAATGGTGTAAGGAGAGCCAAACTCAGACGCTCCACCTCACTGGAGAGTGTTGAGGTAAAATTCATGATATCTTACACTACTGTTCAAAAGTATGGGATCAGTAACATAAAAAAAACTTTTATTCAGTAAGGATGCATTAAATTAAACAAAAGTGACAGTAAAGACATTCATAATGTTACAAGACACTTTTATTTAAACTATATGCTTTTCAAAGAATCCTGTAAAAATGTTAAGCAGCACAACTATTATCAGCACTGATAATAATAAGAAATGTTTCTTGAGCAGCAAATCAGCATATTAGAATGATTTCTGAAGGATCATGTGATACTGAAGACTGGAGTAATGATGCTGAAAATTCAGCTTTACCATCACAGGAAGAAATTACATTTTGAAATATATTAAAATAGAAAACACTTATTTTAAATTGTTTTACAGTATTTTTGATCAATTAAATGCAGCTTTGGTGAACATTAGAGACATTGTGTAAAAAAAAGTAAAAACTCTTGCACAGCCCAAATGGTAGTGTATATTAACTTTATCTCTATTTTCATTTCCATTAATAATCATACTTAAAATCTAATTAGCATAACACTCAAATGTAGATTCAAGTGAAAATAGGGGATTCGTCCTGGGACTTTATGCAAATAGACGTTGTTAAATACAAACATCAGTGCCATTTAGGTGTTGTATTGTTAGTCAATTGAAATACCTGCATCAGTTTGATTCTAGTGAATGGATCTGGGCTGACCTGCTTTTCACAGACAGGAAGTGTGGCGGTGTGGAATGTGCAAGTGCCGGCCCATAGTGCAGCCCCCACCTTCACCAGACTTTAGTGTTACTTTTGGCTCATGATCAAAACATGGCTCATTTCACATTCTCTTTTTTCCCTCAAAGAGCAGGAGCTTTCATAAAAGGGGTTTGTTGTTTCTGCTGTGTCTGTACTTTTTCTTCTGGAGTCATTTTACTTGTCCATAACAGTGCCAGACTGGAGAGCCAGTCCAAATGCAAACCTGGGCTGCTGAAACTCTCGTTCCATGTGTTTCGTTTTTAAAGAGTTATTTTGGATCCATCTTGGTTTGGTACTAGAAACAATGGAGATTGACGATGTCTTTCTTGCTCATGCATGCCACATGTCCCTTCACTTAAAGGGATAGCTCAAAATAAAAATTCTGTCATTACTTACTCACCCTTATGTTGTTTCACATCCAAACCTGTGTGAATTTCTTTCTTCTTCTCAACACAAAAGAAGATATTTTGAAGAATGTCGGTAACCAAACAGTTGATGGACACCATTGACTTCCATAGTATTTTTTTTTCTATACTATGAAAGTCAATGGGGTCCATCAACTGTTTGGTTACCGACATTCTTCAAAATATCTTCTTTTGTGTTCAGCAGAAGAAAGAAATTCATACAGGTTTGGAACAACTTGAGGGTGAGTAAATGATGACAGAACTTTCATGTTTGGTTGAACTATCCCTTTATAGGGGTGGTTGATTATGATTTCACTTTTTTAACTGTGTTTAGTGTGTAATGTTGCTGTTTGAGCATAAACAACATCTGCAAAGTTACGACGCTCAAAGTTCAATGAAAAGGGAGATATTTTTCAAAGAATTCGCTGTTTGAGGACTACAACAAACAGCTGGTAGGGACTACAACGAGCTTCCTCCTGGGTTAGTGACATCACTAACCCTAAAATGTACATAAACCCTGCCCCCAGGAACATGCATCAAAGGGGGTGAGGCCATGTTGGGCTGCTTTAGAGAAGAGGAAGAGTTGTTGTAGCAACTACATAAATTTATCCACTAACCGTTCAGAAACGTCCAGATGCATTCTAAAAATTGTAACTTCTTCCTGAGTCTCTCCATTAGTGTCCGACTCCGGTTTGAACAATGTAAGGCTGAACATCGTTACTGTTAATCGTCATTTTGTCTGCGCGAGATTCTCCAGCTTTGTTGTTGTTGAGCAACTGAAGCATGAGCTGTTAAAGCTCCGCCCTCTTTTGGAAAGCAGGCCAGGAGCAGCAGCTCATTTGCATTGAAAGGGACACAAAAATGTTTTTGCTCAAACCGAACAGGGGAAAATTTGACAAGCTATAATAAATTATCTGTGGGGTATTTTGAGCTGACTTCACAGACACATTCTGGGGACACCAGAGACTTATATTACATATTGCAAAAGGGGCATTATAGGACCCCTTTAATTAAATAAATGACACTTAAGTGTACTTAAAGAGTGTACACTTTCATGACTGTTTCTTAACACACTAATAATGTAATAATGTCAAATTAAACATTTTTTATTTTAAAATACATTTTAAATCATTGTTTAAATAATCTATTATCATCCCCTAAAGAAGTACACTTCTTTTGATGTGCTGACTTACATACTAAAGCACATGATTATAATTTTAACTGTAGTGTTTAACTTGATAGTACATTTAAAGTTAATATTTTTTAAATGTACTAAATTGCAACTTCATCATTACAAATGTGTAATTACAAATATATTTAAATACATGACATACAAGTTTCGCTAGAAATTACATTAAAATATATGCTTGTTAGTACATTCGACAGTACACTTTAACCATATTTCAAAGACAATATAGAAATAATTATGAAAATACATATGAAGATGTACTTAGTCCTACTTAAGTGAGTCAAAAAGCACTCTTAAGTTCAACTAATTGCATTTAATTAAATTTAAAATATAATACATTTTCATTTCAAAATAACATGCCAATTAAGTGTTTCGAAAACATTAAATTCAGTTCACACTATTATTTTAAAGTGTATGGTTTTACGTAATTATTTATTTATTTATTTGTATGTATTTTAAAGTGTACTTATTCACAAGGGTGGAACACCATAGCAAAATGGTAAATCCACTCATCTCAATTATATTTTCCAAAACAATGTAAAAGTCTAGTCTAAAGGTTTTGTTTGGGTTGAAACTTCTTGAGAGAGTATGTCACAGTCTGTGGAAGAGTTGAACAATCAAGTGCGTTAGCCAAGAATGAAAGCACGCTGGTCCATCAGTACAGTTTATGTTGGCAGCAGCCAGCATTTGGTGTTTATGAACCAGCCTGCCAGGCTCCATTTGGTCCAGCATGTTTTAGTGCCTGGTGTGTTTTACATGTTGAATGTGTTCAACCAGGATTAGCGGTCTTGGTCAGGGTGGAGCTCGGGGTGCAAAGCATCAGCTGTGGTCAGAAGGCCTGATAATGTGAAGTACAACAAGGAAAGGGTTTGGCTATAATTTGGCATGGCGCTTCCTCTAACTGCGCCTCTCATTTTAGAAACGCATACTTGCATACCAGAGCCCTCCCTCGTTCTCTTTCTCTCTATGTCTCTCTGTTCTGTTCTCCTTTTCTTCTCCCTCTCCTCTCGTTTTTTTCATAACAGTGTTTGAAATATTTAGACCTTTTATGTAACCTAGTACATGCTATTTTGATGAATAGGGGAGATTACATGCTCTCTAAGTTGACTCTTTGCAATGTCACTAGCGATTCTGTGTTGCTCTGTTGCAGGAGGATCCAACTCACCATGTCTCAATAAGTAATCTGGTCAACATGCACAGTTTAAGTATTATGTAAAAATTTTAAGGTTTCACAAATATGTCTGTGAAGTTTAAAACATCTTAAATATACTTTTTTTTCGAGAGAAAAAAAAATGGTTGTAAAAAAGGTTGTAAAAAGTACCTTTAATCTACTTTGCAAGTTTAGTTCTTTAAGCCATCTCATAAAATTGAATACCTTAAAAAGCTGAAAAAATGCTAAAGATTATCATGAATTTTCAAGAGTGAATCCCGCATTTATATGTAGATGTCACTTCTGAAACTTTGCAGCGTGTAATTGGCTGTCGGCCCCTTAGAAGCATGAAAAACAAAACTTTTATCCAGTGGAAATATATAGCCTCGAAAGCGTGCAAAGACAGCTCCCTTTATAATCTCTAAAAAACTGTCACTCATCTCAGTTCATTGCGATCTCACAAAGTTCCATTATAATCAATGAAGCTGTCTACACTGCACAATGAATCTCTTACTTACATCGTGTCTACACTATGTTACTATGTTTTGTTTGTTAACGAGAAGATTTGCGAGTGTGCAGCACTGAACAAAAACTCAGGCGTTTTGAGCGGTGAGTGGATTCTGACTAAATTAAACACCTCTGATTGGACATTGTTTTCAAAAGATCAACAAACACTGATACATTGCTAAGTTACTAACCGCTGCAAAAACAATTGGAAACATTTGGCGCTCTCTAGTCTATAGAGCACAAATATGTTCCGCCAATATATATTTATGGATGATCTTTGTCTTGTTGATCTAAAATTGCTCATAAAGTATTAGTATTATTATAAGTTGTAGTACTTTACATTGAAAGGTGTTAAAAAGTCTTAAATGACATTTCCTTTAACATGATTTTTTTGTGTTAACTAAAACTAAGACGGCAATTAAAATTGTTGGCTAATTGAAATTAAGCTGAAATAAAATAAAATATTACATGAAAAACTTAAATGTATTTATATATAAAAAAAAAAATAGAAATTTTGCCATAGCAAGAAACTGAAATAAACAGGTTTATTTTAAATTATGAATTAAAATAATAACAACTAAAACTGAAATTAAACAATAAATTATAACAGTATAATAGTA
>RJVU01057857.1:4048220-4066670 GCA_003731715.1 Anabarilius grahami | reverse complement strand
ATATATATATATAATATAAAATATGCTTTTATTTATAAAATGTTTTCAGAGACAACTATAAGTGAGCCATTTGTAATTTTTGCTGTTTCATTTGGTGATGCTTGTAAAGAACAACACATTACATCTCTGCATTACTACATCTTTGGTGTGTTTTTTTTTTAAGTTTCAAGAAATGCAAAAAAAAAAAATGTTTTACTTGTGCAAATGACTCTGTGTCTCCGCCCCACTAAATACAGGAGTTGCAAGACAGGAATGACGAGTTACGCTCAGAGCTGGAGTTGTTGAAGTCTCAGGGCTCAGGAAGAAGATCCAGACGATCCAGGGGCAGCCTGTCTGGTCATGACTGGTCAAGCCGTAGAGCATTAACCACTGAATCAGATTCTGGTGAATTTAACAAACATCTAGATCTCGCACATCTTTCATGCTATAGAACTTAACCTCTATAGTAAACTACTGAATGAAATGGCTCTTCCTATCTGTTTTGTTCTACAGATGATCCTGAAATGAAGAAAGGTACATCTCCTCAGGTCAGAAAAAAGCTCCAAGTCACTGACAAGAATGGTGAGGGATTAGAAAAACAAAGTTATCCTTTTTTTTTATGAAATATCCATACACATGGGTCATGGTTTGCTTTGGTGTGTCTCTTCAGTCCTGGGTTCCTTGGAGAGTTTGGCTCCCTCTGTGAGCATCGAGACAGAACTGGCCATGGAGCAGATGAAAGGGAGATATGAACAAGAGGTTCAGGATTTGAAGATCCAATTGGAGACTAAGGTACAGGCATAGCATGGAAATATTAAATTGGTTTGTTATAAGTACCCTTTGCAAATTAGATTAGATTTAGTTTAGATTCATACAGTCAGAGCTGAGGGAAACAGCTAGGATATGCAAATGCTTCAAGATAAACAATTGTAATTCATAAATGTTGTGGAATACAGAACTAAGTTTTTAAAGATGACCTGAGATGAAATGTGAAAGTATAAAAAGTTATAAAAGTTTAAGTTTGCTGTAAAGCAAATGTATTTAAAGGGTTAGTTGACCCAAAAATGAAAATGCTGTCATTAATTACTCACCCTCATGTCGCTCCACACCCGTAAGAGCTTCATTCATCTTCAGAAAACAAATTAAGATATTTTTGATAAAATCTGTGAGCTTTCTGGCCTCTGATTTGACTGCAACGTTATTACCACTTTCAAGGCCCAGAAAGGTAGTAAAGACATCGTTAAAATAGTCCATGTGACTACATGGACTGAAGTGGTTGAAAGTGGACAAAAGAGATGGTTTAAAAATACCAGGTGTAAACAGGGCCATTAAGGTTGAACCACTATAGTCACATGGACTATTTTAACAATTTCTTTACATTTCTTGGCCTTGAAAGTGGTACCTTTGCAGTCTAACAGAGGTCAAAACGCTATCGGATTTCATCAAAAATATCTTAATTTGTTCTGAAGATGAACGAAGGTCTTACAGGTTTGGAACGACACAAGGGTGAGTAATTAATGACAGAATTTTCATTTTTGAGTGAACTAACCCTTTAACTAAACTTTTTATTTTATACAAGGTATATATTTTACAAAATAATGTGGAGTCTAAAATTGCTAGAAAATAAAAGTTATCACCACAAAAACTGAGCTTTCTAAAAGCATTTTAAAGTACCATTTCCATGGAACTTCCATGTAGTGTCAAAATGGTTTTCACATGAAGAATTTTTAGTGTTTAGGCTTTTGAATGATACCCAAGTTATGGTGATTACTAAAATATGTGATAGAGAAAAAAGGCAATAGGACACTGACTGTAAACATGCTATAGAGAATGTGATTTATATTCTTCATTTTGTTTCCACAGGTGAATTTCTACGAGCGCAGTATGGAGCTGATGCGGCAGAATATGGAGGTTGAAAGGAAGGACATCTCGCAGGGCTTTAAGATGGAGATCAGTGAGTTGGAGGACCTGAAGGCTCAGGCAGAGGAGCGAGCAGAGCAAATGCGTCAGGCTGTTGAAAAGCTGGAAGCGGAGGTGAGGGGTAAGACTGCAGGAGGAGTGTGGGGTCCAGAGCAAGAACGGAGAATTCAACGGGAACAGGCAGAACTTGAGCAGAACTACGCTCGTGAGATCAGTAACATCATGCTGCGCCTCACCTCAGAGAAAGATCAGCTAGAGGCAGAACTCAAGCTCAAGATGGACCAGGAAGTGCTGCTTGTTAGGTAAGTGTTACTCAAATGGTCTGGTAAAGGATTTGGTGCAGCTCATATATTGTAGACATTAGAAGTATATATTCAAAAATGGACAGAGCTAGAAGACGAATGATTGTCAGTCGTTAAGACTCTTTAATGATGGAATAAAACTCAGAAACTAGCATATTATTTTGTCTGTCCGAACCTGTCAAATACCTGGGACAACTAAACTTTTTTTTTTTTTTTTTTTTTTAAATAGAAAATGTTGCCTATTTTAAGACCATCACTTTTTGTGTTTTGACCATTATTTATTTGATTTATAACAGCTCATAAAAATGTATCAATTGTCCGTCAGCCTCCATTTTCATTTCTGTAATGCAAAAATATCTTTCTTGTTGTTATGTGAAGAACATATATTTTGATTGTAAAGATATTCATACATTTATAGATAGTGTTTGTTGTATTGGTTTTAATCATTGATTTTAATAAAAATTGATAACCGTGATTATGATAATGTTAAAAATAAGATAAGAATTAAAGATAAAAATATTTAAGAATTAAAATAAGAATTTAATGAGATTCACCATTGAAAAAGTCGTAATTTAGCAATGAGAAGTTGGCATAGAAATTTGCATAACTACAAAATTGGTAACATTTTACAATAAGGTCTCATTTGTTAACATTAGTTAACCAACATAAACTAACAATGAGCAATACATTCTTACAGCATTTATTAACATTTGGTAATGATAGTTAATAAAAATGTTCGTTAGTTCACAGTGCATTAATGTTAACAGATACAATTTTCGATCTTAAAAATGTATTAGAAAATGTTGAGATTAACATTAAGATTAATAAATGCCGTAGAAGTATTGTTTATTGTTAGTTTGTTGACTAATGTATTTAAATAATGTTAACAAATTAAACTTTATTCTTAAGTGTTACCCAAAAATTAGATGGTTCTAAAATTAATTGTAAATAAATAAATAAAAAATTGCAATGGTTCTAAAAATGGGCTTCATTTTTTTTTAATACAAAATATAATTTTATTTATAGTAATTTTTCATTTTAGTTTGAAATGTGAATGTTCTTGACAGGTTTGGTGAGATTCACCCACTTACAATTTATTTTATGTGCATTTTCAATGGAATCTAATATGTGAATAAAACGTAATACGTAATGTTTCGTATGACCTTCGTTCAAGACAGTGTCCTGTGTACAAAAATGACATCTTGAATTGTGTTTTACTGTATGTTGTTCAACCTCTAAACCAGGGGTAGGCAAGTTCGGTCCTAGAGAGCCGCTGTCCTGCAGAGTTTAGCTCCAACACACACCTGAACAAGCTAATCAGGCTCTTCAGGATTACTAAGGCTAAAGGCAGGTGAAGGTGTTTTTTCATGGTTGGTGCTAAACTCTGCAGGACAGCGGCTCTCTAGGACCGAACTTGCCTACCCCTGCTCTAAACCAACATGCCTTTAAGTGGAAAAAGTAGATTTTCTTTTTTTCTCCCTTGGTATTCATGACATTGCAATGAATTTAGACATAGACATATTAGCATGTTGCTGTGTCCCAGGGAGAAGGCAGAGCAGCAGTTATTGCACATGAAGGCACAACACAGCGATGCTCAGCGTAGCCTGCTCTGTCAGCTGCACCTTGAGCGCAGCCGTCTGCAGGAGCAATCTGAGCAGCATCGCAGAGAAGTTGGTGCATGGGAGACAAGAGTGCAGGAGCTGGAACAGGAGGCGCGCAGGGAGCGTCTCCTCAGCACCGAGCGCTGGAGTGAAGAGCAAGCTCAGATCTGCAGCAGGGTGGCACAGGAAAGAAAGAAACTGGAGGAGGAACACCAGGAAGAAATCAGGAAGCTAGGAGAACACATCCACTTCATGGAAGCTCAGGTAGAACTCTCATCCAGGGCTGAGGAGGAGTTGCTCATACTACAAAGACAGCTAGAAGATAAGCTGGAAGAGATGTGTGTTCAGCTGGAAGACAACACCAATTCCATGAAAGCTCAAGATGCCCTCGTTCAGCGTTTGACCTCAGAACTTCATGCCAAAGAGAAGGAAATGGAAATTAGAAATGAGAAAGAACAAAAGATTTACAATAAGCTCTCTCAGCTAGAGCAAAAGCTTAAAGCTGAGCGAGAAAAGAAGGAAGAACTTCTGAAGCAAAAGGAGCAAATACAGAAAGAAATGGACAGAAGTATTCAAGATCTAAAGGAGAAACTTGCAAAAGAAAAAGAGTCGGAACAAGAGCTTCTTGACAAAATTTCTGAGTTGACAAAAGAGTTAGAGAAATGGAGGACCAAATCAGAGGCCTGGCAGAAGGAGATTGAGAAAATGCAGGGAAGTAGTAGTCATCTATCTACTGCATTTGGTGAACAGCAAATGCAGTTGAGAGAACAAGGGAAAGAACTTGAGGAGCTTCAAGAAAACTTGGCCAAAACGCACGAGGCATTGAAAACCAGAGATGATGATCTTACAAGACAAGCTTCTGAGCTAAATGCAGTGGAGATGGAGCGGGATCGACTCTTAGAGGAGCTCAGGGGTCAATGTGAGGTTCTCAAACACCTACAAACACAGGTTAATAGTCTCTCTGAGGAGTGGGATCAAATGCACACAATGGAGCAAAACCTTCAAGGCTTTCTTTGTGTGGAGCAGGGTAAGGTTGAACAGCTCCAAGCACGCCTGAACTTCGAGCAAGAAGAAACAAGGCGTCTTGAACAAGAGAACTCTAGCTACCGGCAACTTGCAGACCAGCTTTCGTCTCAGATTGTTGAAATGGAGGCCGACTCTACCAAACTCAACGAGAACGCAGATAAACTTGCACTAGAACTGCAAAGCAAAGACAATCAAATGCTGGAACTCAATCGTCAACTTGAAGCCAAAGCTGAAGAGATGGATTTGCTCTGGAATGAGGTTCAGCTGAAGATGAATCTGTTTAAGAACGTCACTCATCTCTCTGGTCAGGTTCAACTTTTGACCAACCAGTTGGAGGACAAAGAGCGAGAGCTGTGCTCTCTGAGAGAGGAGGCCGATAATACCACCAACCAACTACAGCAATCGCTGATGGACTCCCAAGCAGAGCTTCTGCAAATGGAGGAGGCTTTTGAAAGCGAGAAGTGCCATATGAAAAAACAGCTTCTGGAGTTGGAGGGACTTGTCATGGCTTTAGAACTGGAGATGGACTCAGCCAATCCCCACAGGTTTGTGGTTCTCCAGCCGGTAGATGACAGTCGAAACAGAACCAAAAGACTAACAATTGCTGCATTGATCCAAATCGTCGATTCTCCCGTACGGATGCCAAGAATTGACCGCTCACTACTTTTGTGTCTGTCCAAGAATGTTTGACTGAATGTTTCACAGAATGAGATCTCATTAACCGTAGATATGCGCTTTGATTTTTCACACCTCATGCTGCATCTCACTAACTGAATGATCATGTGTCACTGACATGCATGCAAACTCACTTAAGTTACTATATGTATTCTGATTGAAAATGTGTTCTTGCATCCTATTAATTGTATTAATATTAAGTATTTGTGTTTGCTGCCCTAAACTTTTGCTTTTTGTTTGAGAATCTTGCTACAAAAACTCCTGAATTGACATTGCACTTTTAGGAAGCTTAGTACAGAGGCTGGTAAGATTGTAATGGAGAGCTGATCTCTATATTTTGGTTTCCAATTCTAGGGCTCAACTTGATGAGGTCATGTCTGAAAACAGTGCACTGAAAGACAGGCTTGCTGTCTTACAGCAGGATGTCAAGTCATTGGAGGAGGAGGTTGACAAAAAGAGGTAAAGAAATCATCTACTTGTCAATTATCTACACTTAATTTTGCCATTTTATTCAGCAAAAACTAATTTTACTTCTCCCTTTCTTTAAGGAGGAAACTTGAAGAGATGGACAGAGAATATTTGAAAAATCGAGAAGACGAGGAGAGGCTACGAAAAGAGGCAAGATTGGCATCAATCCCAAGATTGCTTGGGAAAATATTGATAGTGTTGATTTAAGGGTAGCATGGTTCTTGGTCACCCAGCATTTCATGCTGGCTTCAAATTAAAAATCAAATCAAAACTGACCCCATTCTTAATACACATTCATAGTAGGGCGGGGTATTGACACAATTTTCACGATTCGATTCGATTACTATTCACATGCTTTCGATTCTATTACAATTTCAATTAGATTACGATTTCGATTCGATTACTATTCACATGCTTTCGATTAGATTACGATTACGATTTCGATTATTTTGAATGTAGTATTTCAGATACAGTACATGGCAAATTTTCTAGAGGAAAAAAAAAATTAGTTTTTTTGAAATATAAACCTTTAAATCACAGCTGTCATAACTGATTTATTCAAACATGCGTTAAATATTGAAGAACATTAAAAATTATAATGAATATTTAACGGTGCTTAGCTATATTTATCAGAATGTTGCTTTCTAGAGTACACTTTTCTAGCTGACTAACGAGTTTATGGTCACTGAATATGTTTTTCTGAGGTAAATGTGACGTTACGTGACATTGTTTACAAGCTGTATTGACATCTTTCCGCGGTTGAAACACTGAGCGAGCTATTACACGAGACATGATTCAGATTTCGGTAAGTTGTACTGTATATTTTAACATACCTTCAGATGTTTAGTCGTGTTTATTTCGCGCTGTAACTGGTATTAAAGCGGAGGAGAGGATGTTCACATGCGCTCGTGCTGCCGCTTCTCTTTAACTGAGGCGCTAAAGCGATCTGTCACGCCACATTAAACAGCGCCAAAACGGTATTTATTTTTTGAATCTCATAGTAAGATGGACGTCATTTGAAATCTGAGGGTTTTGCTTCATATCAAAAGTAACAAAGCACAAAGATTATTGTGATTTATTGGATGGGAGGCGCTACAAATTCTGCTCATTCATCAACTGAAAACAGACTAATCGATTCTTGGGATTTAAGAATCGATATCGGTTCGTAAAAATGAGAATTAAAATCGAGAAATATATATATATTTTTTTTAAATCTTATTTTTTTACCCAGCCCTAATTCCTAATCTTATCGTGAAATATTAATCAGTGCACATGATTGGCCGAGATAAAGCTGTTCTCAGCGGGTACATGAGCGCTAAACGGCCGCTGACGACCTGGAGCTTCGAGAACCAGAATGAACTGTGGGCCCCAAAAGGGCAAGTTTGCTAGGCAGTTGTCTGTCTTTTGTTAAATATGCCTTTTCATTTGTAAATGTCACATTATGAAAACTGAATGATTGCGAACCATTATATTTCCTGCTCCTTGCAACTTTTTTTTCCTCCAACATAGAATTCCAAATGTCGAGAGGAGGTGCTCGATCTCAGTGCGAGAAACCTTCAGCTTAGCAGTGAGAATGCTGAACTGAGTTCCCAGCTGTGTACTGATCAGAGAGCAGTGCAGACGCTGACTGACAGACTAGCACAGGTGTGTCAGGAGAACGATGAGGCAGCTGCATCCTACAGACAGCTGCAGGAAACCCGACAGCAGCAGGAGAGCATCAAACTAAAGCTCCAGGAACAGTGGCAGAAAGAGAAGGAGCTTCTAGAGAGGGAGCTTAAAACTGCCAAGGAGACGGTATGATTTAGTTTTTTAGGATATGTATTAATAAATGATTTCAAAGTCGGCAGGAATCACTAAAACTGCTGTTATTCTTCAGCTCCAGCATTTAACGGTGGTTGAGTCTGCATTGACTAATCAGATACTGAAAAACCAAGCACTAGAGCAAGACAAGGAACGTTTGTTGAAGGAAATGACAGACAGAGACCAGAAGGTGAGCTGCTGAGGCTTTTTCTCAAAGCACTTTTTTGTTACTGGACATGTTTATACTAAAATTAGCTTTGTGTTTGTTGTAGCTGGAAAATCTTCAGGAATCGCTTCATAACTCAGAAACCCAGATAGAGCAGCTCAACTCCCAGATCTTAACTCTGTGGCAAGAAAAGGATGTTCACATCCAGGAAGCAGCCACATGTCAAAAGATGCTGCAACAGTGTCAGGACAAGGTGAACAATGATCTTTATATACTTCTTTATACTTACTAGGGTTCACTCAATAATAATAATAATAAACTTATAAATATTGTTGTGTAACACAAGGTCCAGGAGCTTGAGAACAGCATACATCAGCTGCATAAAGAGAAGGAGCATTTACATCAGACCCACAGGCTTCAGGAGGAGACGGCAGTCGGTGTTCTACAGAAGGAGTGCAAGAGCTTGCGAGTACAGAACGAGGAGCTTCTAAACAAAGTTAGTCCGGAAGAACAAATTGCTTTTGCAATGGATTTTGTCAATTAGCTGTGTCCAACATAATTTTTTAGTGCACTATTTGGAATGCATATACTATGGGGGCGATTTCGGACACAGCCTATGTGTCTCAGAAGTGAAAGCTCATAACCATTTGTCTTCCCTGTTTTAAAATGTAACTGAATTTTCAGCATTATTACTCCAGTCTTCAGTGTCACATGACCCTTCAGAAATCACTCTGATAAGCTGGATTATTTTTTAGGTGGCTCAGCTGCAGACTCAGGAGCTGGAACTTCAGAGACTGACACATGAGTGCCTCACTTTGAGAAACAAACAAGAAGAACTAGAGACTGCTAAACATGAGGCAGATCAACAGGTTTGGAGATCATTTTCTATCTTCTCAATGATTGAGAATTCCTTATGAATGTTTTTGGTCTCACTGTTGTGTGTTTGATATTGTGGTTTAGGCACTAAGGGCAGAGAGCACTCTGTCGCTGGTCCGGGCTCAGCATACACGTGAGGTACAGGAACTAAGGGAACAGGCGGGGTCTGGCACCCGGGAGCACTTGGCTCATCTGCAAACTCAACTGGCCAAGCAGCAGCTCAGGACACAGGATTTAGAGGGTCTGCTTCGCTCTCAAGCCAAGCAAGCCGGCGTTCAGATGAGCCTTCAGCAGGTACATCAACACTTTCAAATTCTTGAGAAAGTCAAACATGCAAGTGCTTATGAATATGCTAATACAGTAGTGGCCAAAAGTGATGTCTGGAGGGGATATTTGTTTTTTATGACCCTACAAGTTTCGATCGAAGGGATAGTCATACAGGTTTGGAACAACTTGAGGGTGAGTAAATGATGATGCTGATTTTTTTTTTTGGGTGATCTATCCCTTTAAACGATAAAAATGAGGAAAATATTTTATATTTTTGAATTTTTTTTAAATGTGAAGGAAAAACAAAACACTACAATTAGTAAAGGTATTTATCTGACAAAATTATTTGACACAAAATGGCAAACTACAGCCACAAGCTCACAGGAAAAATCATACATTGACTAAAACATAATCAAGTTATTAATATTTCATTGGTTCTCTCTTGGTTTTTGCATGTTCGTAATTTCTTTGTATGACAGTCTGGCCCCCCCCCAAAAAAAGTCTGCATAATTTGGCATGTTTCATTGCATTATCACAAAAACAATTGACTCAAAGCACATCTACGTAATATGATTACAACATTTTTAGTAATATTTTAAAAAAAGGGTGACGATGTCAATTTTCCTAAGCCAGGGATCACTTTCGGCCACTACTGTATTTATCATTGATTCGTTTACGTTTTCTTCACCTCATATTCCAAGTATTTTTATTTACAAACTATTAAATCAAACAACAGGAGCAATATGAGAAATTGATGGTGAGTATGCAGGAGCGTATGGATGAGGTTGAAGCCAAGCTGAAAAACACCCGCGTCATGCTGCAGGAGAAAGTCAACCAGCTAAAAGAACAGGTAACCAGAAAATGGCTTTAAAGTTAAACTCCTATTGTGCTTTTTCAGATCTTACCTTTCATGTAGTGTGTAATATAGCTGTTTGTGATTGTTAAAGGTCTGCAAAGTTTCAAATATCAAAGTGCACAATAAATGGAGTTATTTGTATCCCAAAAGAACAAACTGATTTTGAATTACCCGAAACGAGTCGTCAGCAATTCCAGTCTGTCTTCCTACATGAACCTATGTGTATAGGTTTGTACGAAATTTGCATAATGCCAGCCTATGGTCTTCAGTGCCCACGAACAATGTCTTATTTGACACTCAAACACTGTATCTTTAGTACAGGTGTTGTAGACATGTCAAGACGCCATCGTTATAGTCGTATCACTGTGTATCAAGCACTGAGGAAGCCTCTGGAGCTGAAATTCAGATATGTTAGTGGCTGCTTTGTTTCCGACACATGCTGTAGACCAATCACAACACACCGCCCGTCTGACCAATCAGAGCAGAGTAGCTCTCAGAAAGGAGGGGTTTAGAGAACCTGAATCTTTGGGACTTTTTGAGAAATGAGGTCATGTGCAATGTATATAAAGTGTTTTTTTTCTTTTTTTTTTCTTAGATGCATGTAAACCTATTGTAAGAGATCTCCAAAACAAAATGAGGAATTTTTAAATAACATAATAGGGACACTTTAAAACCACATGTTCCAACAAACTTACTGAATACTGCATAATACTTAGTACTTTTCTATAGTTTTTAGTATGTGAAACATTAGCAGGCATTATGCAATGAGTTAACATTTTACATGACATCCCCACATACTGTATGCTTATATGTTTGGGTATCATCTTCAAAAACAATTATGGTTAATGTGCATGTTTAATTCAATTAAAATGTCTGAACTTTTGTCAGTCCAATAACTAGAAAAAGCTGTCATCACACTGGAAACGAAAGGTCGAGCACTTGACATTAGCTGTTTCCATCCACCTATTTTAATGTACATTTTGGGAATCTCATAAAAAACGCTGGATGGAAATGCCAAGATGTGAATAAATTCTAAAAATGTGCATAAAAAAAAAAAAACGTATGTGCTCAATTGAGGTGGATAAACAAAATGTATCCGCTAAGAAGAAATGCGCATAAATTACAGGAAACATATTTACTGAATAAATCCCTCGATGCCCAACAAAAAAAACTCACGTGACTTTGCCTCAATGTGATTGGATAACTGAACTAACCAGCGGACCAATCGCATAATTCTGAAATGCCTGAGCCAAATTCTGTCATCAAAATGATTTGGTTTAATTCCCTCCCAGAAGCATCTCACACGATTGCGTTCCCAAACACCAGGCATCCAAACACAAGATAATATGACAGCGTGTTTTGCGTCTTATGTGCTCTTTTTGAGATACAAGTCATTTATGATGGAGGTAAAAAGAGTCACAGTTTCTTCCCTGATTGCAGAAACTTCCATTTTTATAGATATTTTGCCTCAATTTCCCAGGAAGTAATGAATTTGTCCTCGACCATGAGATGGAAACGGTGCTTGATTCTCAAATGTTTTATGCGATATTCCAATTTTGCTAAGTTAAATTTGCAACTTTGGATTGAAACATAGCTGGGAATACAGTCTTTTGTGCACATTTTGCAAATATAGTAAGTCAACTGGGCATTTCATCCATACCTAAGACTGCAGTATACATACTGCAAACAGAAATACTAAGAGTAGAATATTAGTATACTGTTCCAAAGCTTGATATTTTGTATAGTGACATTCACCTCTCTAACTTCCCCTCTATAGCTGGCCAAAAATGCCAAGTCAGATCTGCTGCTGAAGGACCTGTATGTGGAAAACTCTCAGCTCATGAAGGCTCTTCAGGTGACGGAGCAGAGGCAGAAGAGTGCAGAGAAGAAGTCTTTCCTGCTGGAGGAGAAAGTGATCGCCCTTAATAAACTGCTACGTAAAATTGCCCCAGCATCGCTTACAGCTTAGACTTGTTTCACTCCATTATGAGCTTTTACCTGTTGTACTGGACTGTCAAGTCCCACCTGCTAGTGCACTTTCGTATTTTGGTGCGAATTGTTTTTGTAAAAGCAGTAAGCAATCCTAGTGTTAAAGTGAAAGCACAAATAATGCAAAGTCTTACAGTTACAGTAACAGCATATTGTATTTAATCATGCTGTTTTCATCAATATAAAGAGGGAGAAAGATAATTTAGGGTCATATTTTATAGTCTCTTTAGAGGCAAATGAATACCAATGAATTAGACTTGTAGTAAGAGATTTGATTATTTGTCAAAGCCAGCATTACACATTCCTTTATTTGTTCACTGTGATGTAGGGTACAAGTATTTGATAGTAAAATAAGACGCATTTTTTTACTGCAGTTTTAATGCCCACTTTGGTGCAATAACCAAAAGCACAGTATTCACTCAATGTACAGTTTTGATACAAATACTATCTCGTAATTGCACAATTTTCAATCATGATGCACTAATGTCTACTTGGATATAAATTATTAAGTTTTACAGTTGATGTACACCTTGTTTAAAAGAGCTGTCTAACTGTTGGGAGATAAGTGTGACACCACTGTGTTGTAAATGCATCATGTACTATTCCACTGTAAAGAATGTGAGAAAGTAAACTTTTACCTGTGTACATGTGTTGCTTTCTGATTAGATCAATCAAATGTAATTTTATAACATTTCAATTGTTAAAGTGAAGAAAAGATACGAGTATCCATAATCAACTGCTTATTCTTAGGAGATGACATGCTCTAATACACCCTGCCGAATAAGCTGCTCACATTTCCATCTGGGTAAGAAGTGCTGTGAAGAGAGAAAGGGTGAAACGTGTTAAGCAATATAAACAAACAAGCAGTCCTTATAGTCTGATTTAAACATGCTCTTGAGAATATAGTTACCTGGCTATTTTTCTTCAACAAAATCACAGTGCCATCATCTATTTCAAACTCTCCATGGTCTTTAAGACACCGCACCTGAATATGAAGGAAAAGATACATCAGTGCTAATAAAGTTCCTGTGCATTTAGATAAATGGGAGAATTTCACTCACACAAAGTTATTTTTTATAAAAGGAAATAAAGCCTATGTTAGGACAATTACATTTTAAGCACATTAACACATTATAACTGCTGTAATTGTAATTTAAACAAGGTAGAACAACAAATACTACTATGATGTATAAATACTTAGGAATGAGAATTCAGAGGTATATTGTGCTTGACTGACATGAGTATAATGTCAAAATTGGCTTTATTTTCCAGCTTATTTTATTTTGTGGTGAAACATTCAGTCAAATATATTTTATGATTCTAAAACAGACAAGAGCCAGTGCATTAAAATGCACTAACACATTTCTTTCAGATTTCCATTATTTGTAGGAAGACTACATCTCTGTGACCACTCACCCAAGTTATTATTTAACTAAAACCATAAAATATCTTTTAACTGAAATAAAATAAATTAAAAAAACTTATTTCAGCTAGTCCCCAAGGCATCATTTCTAATTTTAATGGTACACAATGTAACTTATGTAAATGATGTTAATTTTGGACAAAAAGAATCAATACATCCTTCTTCCAAAACACGTTGTCTTACCCTGGGCGTGATGGTTATCGCGGGAAATTGCGTACATACGTCACTCGCTCGTGAGCGTCTCATTATATCAGTAAACAGAGAAAAGTTGCAAGAAAAAAGGCTTGTAGTTGTTTTTTTTAATCGCTAGAGGGCTAAAAGTTAGTGTACTATTAATTTGATTNATATGAAAAAAAAAACATTTAAAATATCAATAAAAAAATAATATTATGTCAGTGATAGTAAAATAACAGTGCACTCACCTCAATGTATAAACTCTTAGGGGGCTTCATGTCCTGTGTTATGTCCAAACCTTCCTCTCCCCCAATTGATCTCATATAGGTTGCCAAGGACTTTTTATACTGATTGAACCACTCCATCTGATTTATAAGCATTTGAATTAGCATGTCAGTCATGCACCAAGAAGAAACAAGTGGCATTTCATATTTGTTACACAGAAGAAATTCAGGCCTACCTCTTCAGCACACATATGAAACCGAATGGTTGTGGGCAGTACACTGCCGTACTCCCACCTGAGAGCACGGATTCGCAGGAGGCGATCATAACTGTGTGAAGAAAGAGAGATGTGTTTGAACACACCTGCCAAGGTCTCAAGAGTGAACGAGATGATGGAAAACAGGAAAACAGTGAATCACTCACAGGTATGCAGCGATACAGCGCTGGTTCCTCAGCAGGCAGCAGTGGCGGAACTTGATGGTTGGTATCAGCTCACTCTTGCCCTCTGTCTTTGCCTCGTTCCTACAAAAAAAAAAAAGTTTTATATGGAGTATATTGGCATTTTAGACTAAATCATACAATTATTAATTAATATTTTGAATTACTGGGTTCGATCCCAGGGATTGCACATACTCCGATACAAATGTATAGTATAATGCAATGTAAGTCGCTTTGGATAAAAGCATCTGCCAAATGCATAAATGTAAATGTAATTAGCTTTAATTTTAAATTTTGTTTTGATTTTAAGTTTTAGCAATTTTGTTAAGTACTTTTTCATTTTTATAAGCTTTTATTTTATATATATATATATTTTCCCTTCATACATTTCATTATTGAGGATTTCTTAAAAATACTATAAAAATCTCGTCTCGTGAACTCAATCTCGTGTCTCGTCTCGTGGGATAAGGGTCTCGTCACACCCCTAATAATATATATATATATATATTTAGCTTCAATTTTTTTTTCAGTCTCAGTAATTTTAGTACTTATTATTGTATTTCAGTTAGTGGCAACCTTTCTAATTTTCTTAAGCTTAAGTTTTCATCTACTGTTTATCTTATTTCAGCATTACTTTAACAAAAAACGGGTTTTAATGGTTTTGACAGTTGTCATTATGAGATACAACAAAATAACTATAATATACAAACTAAATTATTAGTCATAATTATGAAACAAAAAAAGATGACATAAGTCAAATTATGACGTGTAAATGATAAAGAAAATCTAATTTATGAGCTAAAAGTCATGAGAAAAAGTCAACATTATGACATACTAAGCCATTTTGAGATAAAGTCAGTCATGACATAAAAAGTTGAAAATGTTATGTCAGAATTATGACAATGTCAACATTAAAATCATTTTAGAAATACTTAGTAATATTTCAGTCAAAATTATGACACTACTACGTCATAATTATGAGATAAAGTTGAAACTAGGACATAAATCGAAATTATAAAATAAAATGTTAAAAATTTTTGATATTTTATGTCATAATTTTGACTCAGTATGACATACGCTTGTCTATGTCTTAAAAACCATAAAAATATTTTTGGCTGAAAGTCATAAAAACGATTTTTAATGGTTTTAATTACCAATAACGCCACTGCAGCCCCTGCCATCTGCTAACTAATCAAACACACAAGCATTAGTTGTACTGATGGTGAGAGCAGAGCACAGACTTACACATCACTCTGATTCTGTTCGTACAGAGCCTTCATTTCCTCCAGGACTTGCCGAATACTGTCTTCCTGTGGAAAATCCAGGATAAACTGGTATGACTTAACTTTGACATGTTAATGACACCCGACTCTTCCTTTCTGATGAAACTATTGCAACTAAAGTTTTCTATTAAACACCTCAACGTAAGTTAACTGTAGGAAGCGCTATACTCACATTAAACGCGGGCAGCTGACCATCGCCCATCCGATGAAGTTCTCTAATAAGCTCGATTGCTTTTTCGCAGAACATTATAAATTTGTTTGTTCACAGGAATATGTTAATATATCTGGGATAAAGTCTTGGCTAGTAAATTTCCAATATACTCAAAGACAGTTTTCGCGGTAATTTTTTTTGTTGTTATGATCACGTGACCCTTAAAGTTACTACGGAGAGTCAAAAAGGACATTTTCAGATAAGAGTAGTGACGGGAAGTCCGACTCATTTCCGAGAATCGGTTCTTTCGAACAGTTCGTTTCAAAGAATCGATTTAGTGATTCTTTTTAAGGAGAAGATGCCATATGCATCATTGTGTGCATGAATATATACAACACAGTTCAACGCCTGAGGCCACTTTCTGATAACTGATTTCTGTGACCTGATAACAGACAATATCATATTATTACTTTATATGCGTAAAATAAATACTTATGGTATTTTTAGGGTTACTTTTTTACAGTACTTCGTAACATGACTAAATGTGATTAATCAAATACACGCTGCCATCTAGTGGTGAAAAGGTCACACACAAACAAACAGATTCCCGTTTCTTCCCTCTGAACACCTCAGGTTTGGTGACACCATTCTTTGGCAGTAGAACGTCTTACCATGTTTTAGGGAGAACCTTAATGTTTTTAGTAAAAATAATTATATTCTGATGTACGAATAAAAAGCAACTAATAATATATATTGTGGCGTCGTGCAATTTCCAAGAAGAAATAGTCAGGAGACGGAGGTCCAGTTCACAAACACCCAAAGGAACGGCCCTTTTGTGAACTGGACCTCTGTCTCCTTTTTCATAATTTTGCTTTTTATCTAATAATTATGACTTAAGCCCAAATTATACTTCAGTTCAGCGCGTACAGTGCGCGTGACGCGAATTTTTTACCGTGCGTACTTTTACGCGCAAGTCGCATACGCGCATTTATTTATTTATTTATTTATTTATTTATTAATTATCATCATCAGGTGTTAAATTGTGATTTTTTTATGTGTGGGGTGGGGGCCGCCCCTCTGTGGTTTCAGGGGTGCATGTGTATGCAAAGACTACAAAATCGTATCAATTGACAAACTAAAATATAACAAGTTGCAATGAACACTAAAATGATCAAAATCATTCTATAGATGCTGGTAGTATGCAAATCTACGTCTGATGACAATAAATGACTGATGACTGCTTTGTGTCAGTATCAAATATAAGAGTGATTCTACCATTAAAGGAGAGAATATTATACAGTGCTCGACATTAAGAGTTGTTTTGTGCTTGTCCTTTGGACAACTAAATTGGTCATTTACTTGTCAGAGTAAAAAAGTAGCTTTTATTTTGTTAAGGGCAACCCCCCAATCTAATTAAATGTATCTTTAATCTTTTATTTCAAATTCTTACATTTAATAAATTAAAATAGTAAGACACTATAGGGCTGTTACCAAATTAAATAATTTACATTGAAAAAGTACAACTGCATTCAATAATGTTATAAGATTATTTAAATATTTTTGAATATACAAATAAATGTTGGTAGGAAATTGATACTTTTAAACATGAAATTAAACCGCCAGTAGATGGCGGCAAGTGACCGTCTTTATGAGTGAACCACTGAGTCATTTATTCGAACGGTTCGTCCAAAAGTTTGAATCAAGAATGAAGCAGTTGTTTATGAGTGGGCCATTGAATCTTCACTCAACCGTTTCGTTCAAGACGCTGAATCATTCCAAACGGCTGAGCGTAGCGAGATGCGCTGCTTCTGCTTTGTTTGGAACTATTTTCGCTGCTACAATAGAACAAAAAACAGGCAATATTGCTCCCAAAACGTAAGTAATTAATATTAACTACTTGTTTATTGAACTGTTGTATTAAACTAGTGTCAATTTCAATCAAGGTGATATTCAGGAATTCAGCTCTTTCGGTCGTGTGATGCTTAACTTTATCATATGTCGAAAAGTCATATCGCGATAAACTCACCAAAGATGCCAGGGACCGTTGTTTGGAGAAATTGTCATCCATTCATAACATAGATCTGTACGAACTGACTGCAGTAAGTTGGAGTGCTGACGCCGCATTGCTGCCTAAATCATCATACTTAAATATGGTAAACTATCTTGTTTATGGTATAAACGCACATACTAGTGAACAATTTAAAAACTATAAATCCCTCGAAGCCCACAGACATTTAATTTGTGATTAAAATATCCTAAAAGTAATAAATGTATATTTTTTATTCTGCCATGATTTTATAACATCATTGCATCCATCCTCATTAATGAATAAGGTAAATATCTGTTTTACGGGTCGTTAACGCTATAAGTGCATATACCTGTGAATTCATAAAATAAGTCTACAAATCACCCTGTGTACATTTGGTTTGCATACTTCATTTGGCTGTTGAAATGTTGATTACAAGAAGACACTAAACAACATTTAGAAAAATGTAATTATACATGCTTTATTGTTCATGCAAGACTGGATAAAGCATAAGCAGAAAATTATATTATAAAATTATATATAGTATTCTAGGTGCAATACATCACATTTCTACTCTACAATTCTACAGAAGATTCAAGCATGCACTGTCAGATTGGATGGTTTCTCTGAAAATCTCAAAACGGTCAATAATCTCTTCTACTGTGTCCAGAATAAGTAGACATAATTCTGTGCAAAGCTTCAGGTTTGTATATAGATATGACACCGTTTCATTGAATGTTCTGTATACTGTCTTTGGGGAAACATGAGAGATAAGTGTTGATCAAATCTGAGGTACATTAAGGTTCAC
>RJVU01057857.1:3984378-4047130 GCA_003731715.1 Anabarilius grahami | reverse complement strand
CCCCTCGAAATTGCAGCATTGCATATGAGACATGTCGCCGTTTTACTGGTCTGAAATACTGCCAAACAGCAGACATACTGCTAGGCGTTTTCACTTCTCCGCTGCTCTAAACAGTGGTTGCTTGTGGCAACACAGCACAACTTCCTGTGTTTGCATTCTGAGCCACGAAGAAGAATTGATTTCCGATTTGCTGCGTTAAGCAAAGATAGCGGGCACAACTAGGTATTGTTTAAGAAAATGGTATCGGATCGGTACGTGAGTTTAATTACTCGCCGATACCGATGCCAGAATTTTTTGTGGTATCGGTGGTATTTCCGATACTAGTATCGGAATCGGAACAACCCTAGATGTGGCCCTAATGTAGGGAGGGGTGGTGTCCAGTTGGGGTCAGTCTCCATAATCTTTAAGCAGGCTAATCTGCAATGAAATGAAAAGGTTTTTAGCTACATAACATAAGGCCACAGCTGTAAAAAGTAGTCAGAAAATTATAATCAGTTAATGGATACTGAGCAAAAATGTCGTACCCAAGTAGATAAAATAAAAATGTAAAAAGCCTTAGCAAAATTAAGAATGAAAAAAAGAGACATATTTAAGTAAAGGAATTCAGTTTAAATGGACTATTGTTTCATAGCACATAAAATCCAAAACAATGCGTTGATATAATGTTTGCTACTTTAGAAAACAGAAATCTCTAACTTACCTTCGTGAAAATGTAGAAAGCAAGCACACATGAATGGAGATATCTTGACGAAAGTGATGTTTTGCGTCTCACTGCTGCAACCCATGCGATCCGGCGCCTCTGTTATTGCCTCTACATACTCTCCGTACAGCCTTTTTCAAGTACGAAACCGACTAAATCTTGTCTCATAGTAAAGTTTTTGACATTTTCTTTCGTGGGACATATTATTGCTGCTTTCAACACAGCAAAAGTGTACCGTTTTTACAATGAAAAGAATTCAAAGAAAAAACAACAACTCTGCACTGTCTGATACAGAGATCGTTTGGATACCTTACAAATGGCGGCGACACCCATAATGCACTTCGGTTTTCACGAGTGTGACGTCACCTGACAAAGACCGATAGGCTATCCCCGCCAATATACATTACATATATTATATCCATTATCAATCGCCACTTAAGCTAAATGAATCATTCTCGCGTTTTGGTTGTTATTGACATTTTAATCAAGCTACTTATCTGGTCAGGCAAGTAAAATTCTCTTTCATATCAAATTCCACTTGTCCCGCAGTCCCGGACAAGCGTATGTCGAGGCTATGTGCCGGGGGATGGCCCCGGCCCAATTTAACCCCTCATTATTATTATTTTATTTATTTTATTTTTTATTAGTTTATCCACAAGGTGGCAACCGTGACCTGGGGGTAAGGTAGTCAAACTGCATAAACCAGAACAGACCTGGATGCATGCAAGCTACAGCGACAATGGAGGCCTACATAGATGAGAGATTGTGTGAAGAGGTTGGAAAGTACCTTCATTTGTACAACTCTAGCATGAAAGAATACAAAGATGTTTACATGGGTTGTAACTCGTGGCGAGAGATTTTCTCAAAACTGCGCATGCGTCGAACGCTTGTGTATGCATAGGCTACAAGTCAAATGAAGTATACTCTGCAAGGCTGTGCTTCGACTGGGCACGTACACAAAACGAAGTATACCCAGAGCTTTAGTATGACATTAGTTTGATTGTTAATGCCACAATTTTGGCTTTTTATGTCATAATTATGATTTAGCCTACCTAGAATGTAGTTATGATTTACCAAAGTATGATTCTTTTCATCTTATGTGGCAGAAATGGGCTTTTATACTCATGTGCCTATTGGCACACTTTCTGTTTAAAGTGGAAGTGGTAATTTACCATGCTTTACCGTGTCAAAGGCCCTTTTAAGGCAAGTCATTTCACTCAGCGGCCATCTTTGAAACACTTATCAGTAGGGTTGTTCCGATTCCGATACTAGTATCGGAAATACCACCGATACCACAAAAAATTCTGGCATCGGTATCGGCGAGTAATTAAACTCACGTACCGATCCGATACCATTTTCTTAAACAATACCTAGTTGTGCCCGCTATCTTTGCTTAACGCAGCAAATCGGAAATCAATTCTTCTTCGCGGCTCAGAATGCAAACACAGGAAGTTGTGCTGTGTTGCCACAAGCAACCACTGTTTAGAGCAGCGGAGAAGTGAAAACGCCTAGCAGTATGTCTGCTGTTTGGCAGTATTTCAGACCAGTAAAACGGCGACATGTCTCATATGCAATGCTGCAATTTCGAGTGGTACAAGTATTGGCAACTTTAACACAAATAACTTAATAAAGCATTTGAAGACGCGTCACCCCGCGCAACACGATGGTTACATAAAGGCTAATGCTGCGTTCACACCAGACGCGAATGAAGCGATAAGCGCGAGTGATTTACATGTTAAGTCAATGCAAAGACGCGAATTGACTTCCTGCGGCGCGATTCGGGCGTTTGACGCGCTTAAGACGGAGAAGGATGAGGCGTGCCAGCTTCATTCAAACAAAGAGAAAAGTTTTCAAAAGACAAATAAAGATAACCGACAAAATTGTCGGGTTTATTGTTCTGGATGACCAGCTGCTGTCAGTCGTCGAAAACGTGAGATTTTTATTTAACAAAATTGTTTCTGGACTTCAAGTTTTAAAGAGATTATTTTCTTATATAATTATATTCCTAGATTTATTTGTTGTACTGTTTTTATAGTTATATTGTAAAACTAATATACCTTTTTCAGTTTACAATGTTAGATTTGTGGCTGCATTTGAAGTTCTTTTTCACTTAAAATAAATAAATAATATAACTGACAAATGTATGTCAGATAATAAAAATACTCTAGTTCACTGTATGTATTTGTTCTTGTTTTATTAAGGGATAAGTCTGAAGCACACCATAAATAATTCTATCAATTCATACAGGGCTAGTAGTATATATATATACAGATACACACCCAGGTATCGGATCGGTACTCGGTATCGGCCGATACCCTGAGCTCAGGTATCGGAATCGGTATCGGGAATGGAAAAGGGGTATCGGAACATCTCTACTTATCAGGCAGCTATTTCAGTCATGCAAGTACAGCTCCTATCTCTTTAAATGGGGAAACATCAAATTCTCCAAAGCTGTTTACCAAGCTTATGATTAAATCTCATATTTAAAATCACCAATGAAATCTGAATCTCAGTAAAATTTCTAAAGTCAGCTGCAGTGACGCAACTAAAGCGATTGGCTCTTTTATTTAGAAGGCGGAACTTATTCCACCATTTTGCGCGTTGCACTTTCTCCTCTTCATAGTAATATGAGTACAGCATCTTTGTATATCTAAAGTCTTTGACAGTGTGGGAACAGCAGAGTTTATAGGTGTGAGCTAGATTAAGCAATAACACCCAAAGGTGTTTATGAGGAGTGCAAAATGGGAGATATCATTCCCTGTGGACGTGGAGTCAGTGAAGTCATGCTCTGTATCTACTCCACAGTTTGATTGGGACGCCTCCCAAACTGGGGATAACATTATAATTAACAGGGACAGCTGCAGATACGGTCCCTCTGTCAGCGGCCACAGCAGAGACCGTCCACTGGGCCTGGGCCCAAATCAACTTCTAAAACCATAGAAACCGTTCACAGCCGTATCAGTGTCTTGCGCTACAACAGGTGGTCCCTGAAGTTCCCAATTCAGCCTCCCCCCTTGTCTCAAGTTTGCTGTCTACCGCTTACATTAGACCTGCGGACACTTGCATTTGTTGTCGAACAACTCACAAACATCCTCTGCTTGGTTTATATTTTTCAGACCAAGATAAAATCCCACTTACAGACTCAAACATGTCTCTGTCAGCGCAGCGGTATCACATAAAACCTTTGGGGATTTGGAAGCTGTCGCTGTAGTGCTTATAGGCTCGCAGATGGTTGTCTCGGGTACCTGGAAAAGGAGTGGAGTGACAATAACAGGGTGAGGGAGATAAACAGAATGAAGGGATGAATGGAAAAGAGGAAGAAGGATCAGAGAATGGTCAGTGGGATTTGACTTGTTTTCTCACACCATGAGTTAACCAGCATGCGTCTAAAGAGTTTCAGCTATGTAGCTTTGGCTCCTTCAGTCTTTCTCATCGACTGGATCAAACGGAACAGATTCAGCTGTGGCCTCCGATCCCATCCCACTGGAATTGCACAAATGTTGCCACTTGAGCCGCGATGTCACTCCCACCCCCATCCACTAACCCACTCCAGCTGATTTCAAAAGAAACCTCCTGTCTGTTTGACATGGTCAGTACTGCTCAAGAGAACTCTCTGGTGCCCTGGTATCTTGCTAAAAATGATTCAGCCAGTTGCATGCACATATGCATGACAGTGCTTGATCATTAGTATTTATAGTGTAATACATAATGTTAAGGTTACAGTACAATATATAAAAGTACAGGGCACTTTCCTACGGAGCCAATAAAGCTTCTGGCATTTAGTAAAATGCCACTTTTTTTTAAAGAATTTTATAGATCTCTTTTACATTTCATGTATCATAAATTAGGCAGTAATACTGCAGAATTTTTCAACCTCAAATGATATTTCACAAATGCTATTTGTGAGAAAATGTTTGTAATGTCCAAGTGGGTTTGTTTTCCTATGTAAAAGTCTACTATGGGGCAATACCCAGTCTGTAAGAAAATTGCAAAATTAAATTTATATGCCCCAAAACTCTATATATATATGTGTGTGTGTGTGTGTGTGTAGTGTGTTATTCGATATTACATATAAAGTTTATTTTTTAATGTGTCTAGAATACATATAATATTATATACAGTGAATTCTGTAAGTAAATGGGGGGGATTATAAACAGAAGACAAAAATCTATGGAAATACCCTTTTATAAAACCTGAGAATGTGCACTTTCATTACTTGTGAACTATTTGATTACAAAAACTGAAGTACAGGAAAGTCTAGTATATTTTGTAGCCTACAATTATTAAATCCTAAGTACAAAGTTTAGAGTTTTGTACAGATAAAAGCTGCCAAGGAAAATATTAACAGCTTTTATCTGTCAATATTGCATCAATTTGTAAAACATTAATGTAGCAGAACAGTATTTTTTGAGAAACTGCCATATGCTGTGTTTTGCCTGTCATTGGCTAAATTGTCCATCACGTGTGAATTACTGAAGATGACGGTACAAAAGCATCAGATTTGTAACATTCTGATAAATACATCCACATACAACGCAAACATCTCTAACACTTTTTAGCTAAAACAGTAAGAATGAGGTTAACAATAGCTGTTCTTCTGCTTCTGTACAAATGTCTTATATTTGCTCCTATTGCCGCAGATTTGACCAACACATCAGAACCGGTCACCTCTGAATTGTGTACTAAAGATGAAAACAAACAGCTGACTTGTCCTTTGAAAATATGCACAGACCTACTGAAGAAACTTGGAGCCACAGAGAATCAACTAAAAGCTCTGGAAATCAGACTTGCTAACAGTGAAGCTCAGATTAAGGAACTCAAAAAGGTAACCCAAGGTGAGACTAGTGGTTTTGGAGATGTGCTTTAATGTCATAAACACTTAAAAACAATTGGTGTAGGATTTTCTTTGTATTTTATTTTTGAAATTTCCAAGCAATTTCTGCTTTTACATTTCTGAAGAAATGGCATGTATCACATTGAATTGTAAATGTGAAATTTTGAACTAGGAAGACTGAAATAGTATTTTCATGTAAAACATACTTCAATAATTTTTGTTTTATATAAAATAAAATTAAAAAATGTTTAAAAAAGTGTTATATATCATTTGTTTGCATTGCTACTGAGACAATTTTCAACATTTTAAGAAGGTATATGTTCTCTTCAGATAGACCAAAGGTGGCATTTTCAGCTTCATTAGGATCAAATGGTTTCATTGGACCAGTTGACGCAGATTCAACACTGGTTTACAAGAATGTCTTTGTTAATCTTGGTGGTGCTTACAACCGGAACACAGGTATTGTTAATCCATGCTGCTGAAAACAATATTAATACACTTGTATAATTCGTGTCCACAGCTGTTAAATGGAGATCTGTCTCACTCTTTAACAGGGATTTTCACAGCAACGGTACGTGGAATTTACTATTTCAGTTTCTTCTACCATTGTGGAGTTGATCATGGAACAGCGTTAGACTTGTATAAAAATGGAAAGATAGAAGCAGCAACAGGACATCAAAAGAGCAGCGGTTCTCCAGAGAACGGAGGCAATGGCTTAATGCTGGTGTTGGAGAAAGGGGATCAAGTCTATATGGTACTCCGAAGAAACCGTTGGATCTGGGATTCAGATTTAAACAATGTCGCAATTTTTAGTGGTTTTCTTATCGATGCCATGTAAATTAAATAACCCCTGGGAACAAACATAACAGTTATGCAACATGTTATGGGTTTACAGGTTAAGGTGAAAATTCAGGTTACTTTGTTTGATGTGATTAAAACATTACAACATAAAAACAACCAGCCTCTAATTACTTTAACTTTTTCCCTGCTATTGATGAGATTTTCCATCATTTATATCACAATGCTTCCCCGCCATTGAAGGAATTTTCCCGGCGATCTATGTTTTCACTGGTAAACTGTAGGGGGCACTATTACACATCTTCTGAATCAGTACATAACCTCTGGATCAAAACACAGGTGAAGAAGCAGGGGGCTTTTCCAGAAAGCAGGTTATGTGATTTTCCAGAATTCAGGTTATGTGAAGTATATGAGTCATTCAACGAAACGGGTGCCATTTGGGTCCGCAACATTTGATCAGATGCATAAGGCACAAAAAATGTCCCAAAGTCTGTTTCCAAAGCTTAAAGTTATTAATTCAAGTGTTCTTTTTAACATGATATATGATCAAATGTTTTTTTTGAAGATTAGCATATTATTTTTAATCATTTTTCATTATTACATAGCCAATTTCACATGTCCGTGTTAACCAACATGACACTTGCATCTAAAATATCACCAAATAAGTTTTTTTTTTTTTTCAAACATATACTATTTTCAGGATTATATGTGTGTCCCTGTTTATGCAAAATATATTTATTCACAATAAACCTTATTTTATTTGTAAATATTTTATGATTTGTGCGCGTCCCTCAGTTTGACTTACCACCCCGTCACACTAACTTGTTTTATCTATAAATAATGCTCTGTTCCTTTAAATGACATCACAAAGCCGAAGTGACATTATTTGAGCCTTATAGCCACCAAGAACAAAAGCAGGCAACTATGTAAATTTTTTTTATATTGTTTATTTGTTCCTTTTTTATGTTAGGCAGGGCCCATCAAGCTTAAACTTACCACCCCGTCGCGCAAAATAGATAGGGAAAACTGTTTCACAAAAACGTGACGGGGTGGTAAATTTCATCCCAAAATGTCCCCTGATAAAAATCACATTCTGCGGGGTAAAACTTTTTTTTTTGGCTAGGTTCCCTTGGTAAAATGTGCATTCCAAGGGCTAAATATCATGTTATTTGGGCTCGCTTCAACCCGTGGACATGAAAAACAACCCACTGCAACAGTGTAAAAGTAGCCTAGCCCAATTTCGCAGGAAAAATGCAGACTTGGCAACACTGTTTGGTTTATTAATTCACTCATATCACTCACACACTTTTTAGTCAATTTGAAGGTCTCCCTTCCCCCAGTTTTTAAAGTTTAAAACCAGCAGATCATATAGAGAAACACTTCGTCCATACCACCCCGTCACATCAGTTACCACCCCGTCACATTTACCACCCCGTCACAGGGTCATTTTGTTAAAGGTTTATGGAAAGAAAATGAAATATTACATAAATTAATGTTGAATGATGTTCTTGTTGTTTGGACTGATCAGATAAATGTAACTTTATTTGTATTTTTTAAGTAAATTCATTTTTTCAGTACAAACAATGAGGCCATTGAAAGGTCAAATTCATGTTTCAAGATTAAAAATCTAAAAATAAAAAATATATATATTAAATTACAGACTTTCTATTGATGGTTTCCAAAAAAGGGACATTTTTCTATTAGGAAAACATTAGATTTTAAAAATCTATTTCTTGTTTTACTACTCCAGTGGCATACATATTGTCCGTGACGGGGTGGTACAAGAATGGCTTCCTTGCCTGAATAAAAAGGAAAATATTAATAAAGATTTTGTGCCTGAGGTGGGAAAATATGTTTTTGGAGGATTAACATATCTTTCAATTTGTAGGTTTGTTTAAAAAAGTTTGTTCATAATGAAAATTTTGAAAAATGCAAAGTGGAAATGGCACCCGTTTCGTAGAATGACTCATATAACCTCAACTTTCGGTTCCAAAAATGGAGATAACTTTCAGGGTATATAAGTAGCCATAGCAGCTTACAATCTTAACATAACCTGCTCTGGAACAGCTCTGGAGCTACTGTAGCTCAGGTTGCTCAAGAAGTTAATGCGGGTTCTGATAGAAAGGTGTCAGAATACACAGTGCATCGCAGTTTGTTGAGTATGGGGCTGCATAGCCGCAGACCAGTCAGAGTGCCCATGCTGACCCCTGTCCACCGCCGAAAGCGACAACAGTGGGCACGTGAGCATCAGAACTGGACCATGGAGCAATGGAAGAAGGTGGCCTGGTCTGATGAATCACATTTTCTTTTACATCACGTGGATGGCCGGGTGCGTGTGCATCAGTTACCTGGGGAACACATAGCATCAGGATGCACTATGGGAAGAAGGCAAGCCGGCGGAGGCAGTGTGATGCTTTGGGCAATGTTCTGCTGGGAAACCTTGGCCGGATGTTACTTTGACACGTATCACCTATCTAAGCATTGTTGCAGACCATGTACACCCTTTCATGGAAAGGGTATTCCCTGGTGGCTGTGGCCTCTTTCAGCAGGATAATGCGCCCTGCCACAAAGCAAAAATGGTTCAGGAATGGTTTGAGGAGCACAACAACGAGTTTGAGGTGTTGACTTGGCCTCCAAATTCCCCAGATCTCAATCCAATCGAGCATCTGTGGGATTTGCTGAACAAACAAGTCTGATCCATTGAGGACCCACCTCACAACTTACAGGACTTAAAGGATCTGCTGCTAACATCTTGGTGCCAGATACCACAGTACACCTTCAGGGGTCTAGTGGAGACCATGCCTCGACGGGTCAGGGCTGTTTTGGCAGCAAAAGGGGGACCAACACAATATTAGGAAGGTGGCCATACTGTTATGCCTGATCGGTGTATAAAGCACTATTAAACAAGGTAATGTTTGTTTTATTATATATATATATAATTCTCATCTCACACATCGTTTATCTGCATTCAGATGTTTTTTTTTGTTTTTTTTTACAACAATACATTTTCCATGCTACAATGTATTTCTATATTAAAAAAACACATGTGATATATACCTTTCAAGCAATGTGGAAGCAAAATGACTAAGCATAAAAAATAAACTTTTGTAACCATGTTATATTGCTTCTTGTATATCAAGTCTGACCAGTTGTGTGAGCTGGCTTCATCCGTGACTGTGGGAGTGTTAGTGGAGCTAGACGCTGAGGAGAACCTAATCGACTGGGAATCGGAGGCCCTGCCCACCCTCAAACGTCTCTGCATCCAGTTCCTTCCTGCATTGTGTCTTTGTCACTGAACTCAAGGTTAAATTCTTCATCACCACCAGTCCCATCCATCACTGAGTGTTCGTTGTCGCCACCTGCCCTGTCCTTCACCAAGCCTACTTCCCCACCTAGTCCTCTCCTGCACACTCTAACAGAGACCTGTGGTCTCCGCCTCAAACCTCCGAGCCTTTCGCTTCACCTTGTTCCGTCGACCAGTTGGCTTTGCCTTGGCTCCTCGCCCCCTCAGCTCCACTTGGGACCACCGTCCTTACCGCTCCACCGGGTACCCTCGTCCTGCCAGCTCCACCTCGGTCAGCCGTTGCTCTGCCATCACCACGGACTTCCAGGTCTTCGGCTGCACCTCGTCCCTCCACCATTATGCTCTGGGCTCCTCCTTCCCATCTGGCTCCGTCTCTGTCCTCTTTCGTACCGTCGCGAGGTCACGCCTTTTTTGAGGAGGCGTTATGTCACAGACTTTTAGTTATCTTGTTTTCTGTTTCATTATCATAGACTTTTAGGTTCTTTTCAATAGTTTCCTAGTTTCCTTTGTCTAGTTTACCACCACTTATGAGTTGTCATGGTTACTGATATGATTAGACATTCTGTTCAGCTGTTTATCAGATAACAGGAGGCTTGTTCGACTTGATGCAGCGCTGCACCGATCGGCGGCTGACTTGAAGCAGTGCATGCCGGTTAAAAATGTTGTCTGACCTGAGACAGCGCCGGCATCAAAGTACCGCGAGAGCGTTTCAAGAGCAGCCGGCAGGTTCATTCTGCACAGCATCTCGAGCATCCGGGTTGTGGGACGAGGTGCAGCCAAAGACCTGGAAGTCCGTGGCGATGGCAGAGTGATGGCTGGCCGAGGTGGAGCTGGCGGGACGAGGGAACCCATTGGAGCAGTAAGGACGACGGTCCCAGGTGGAGCTGAGGGGGCAAGGAGCCAAGGCGAAGCCAACTGGTCGATGGACCAAGGTGAAGCAAAGAGCTCTGAGGATCGAGGCAAAGACCATAGGTCGACTCTCCAGGTTGGAGCTGGGAACTGAAAGAACCACGGCGGATCAGGACTGCTTGGCCGGGCTGATGGTGGAGCTGAGGGGCTGAAGGGAGCCAGCGGAGGCATTGCAGAGGGAATGGCTGGCTCTGTTAGAGTGTGCAGGAGAGGACTAGGTGAGGAAGCAGGCTTGGCGAAGGAACATGCGCATGATTTATAAATAGAGGGAACGAAATAGTAAATCGTGCACACGTTTTAGTAAATCGAGGGAACAAATAAATAAATCGTGTGCGTGATTTAGCCTACCGTTTTTTTTCCTGCATGTCATGTCGGGGGCTCCATAATATTTAAATAGTATATGCTTATGTTGAACTTTATTCTTGTAAAAACAGACGCTGTAAAAGTACATAAAGTATTGAATGAAAATGTCTCTGAAACATCTGTGTATTAGTCAAATATTGCATTTATTTCACTTCTATATATATATATATGTCGAATGGAATAGATTAAATGTGGCTTTATTTAATCCAGTGTAAACTGCGTGTGAAGCCATTGAAAGCTAGTTGCGACCTTGATGTGCTGTTTACTGTCTGTGTGAATTTCCACTCTGATGACAGATGTTTCGATCTGAATGGTCTCTGTTGTGGAAAGCCATTAATTCTAAATAAATGCTTCACAAGACTATATTATGTGCGTCTAAAGACTGCCAAAACATTTGGAGGTATGATTTAATCATTCAACATGCAGCCATACATTCATGGGGTAATTGCAAGGATGTCTTGTTTCAGCTTGTCTGAACTATTGAGATCATGTGAGTTTCATCCACTCTCATGTTATAGGCTCTCTGAGTGTAGTGTCCGCCCACCAGTTTTCCAGTCCATGCACATGAGCTGGATGTCAGACGAGTGCATTTAAATTAAAAAAACACCCTGTCCAACACAACCCATTGATAAGTCCTTACTCCTTACGCAAGTCAACAGGCCAGTTCTCATCTCCTTTGTCAATATATCCATGGATTAGAAATCTGGTTGGCCTGTAAATTAAAGCATGGATAAGTTGTTTGTCTACTCAAATTTCCTAAAAATTAGAAATCATAACATGTTTGTTGGAGAGAAATAATGATTCCAACACTGGTTTTATACTCCGACAAACAAGCAGTCACATCTGAAACAAAAGAACAATTCGGGTTTTTCAAGCAAAATCAACTAAAACTCAAATACTCTCTTTCCTTGTAAAAAAGAAGTACACTTAAGCACACTTTTAAAACTTATTACACAAGTATAGTAGGCTATACTCAAATGCGATCTGCGTGTTATTTACAATTAAATGAGAATGTATTATAGTTTAAATTTATGTTTCAACTACTACATTTTAGAGCACTATTTGACCCACTTATGTAGGTCTTACATGCATCTTCATATGTAATTTCATAATTACTTCTATTGTCTTTGAAATATGGTTAAATTGTACTGTAGAATGCACCGACAAGCATTTATAAGTAACTTTAATGTAATTTCTAGTGAAACTTTAAATGTAATATTGATGTTATATCAAATAACACACTATAGTTAAAATGACATAAAAGAGTTATTTAAAATTGTAATAATATTTCACAATATTACAGTTTTACTGTATTTATTGATCAAATAAATAGAGCCTTGGTGAGCAGAAGAGGCTTCTTTCAAAAACATTAAAAACTATTTCCAAAACCAAACTTTTAAACAGTAGATGAGTACTTGAAAATGTACTGCAGTAAGAATGACCATGCTGCATGCATGGTTTGTTGAAGAGTATTATTTCCAAAATATCGATCGATGACAAACTGCATGATAATTATAATTACATGGTTTGAAGTATTACAAACTTGCAGCTGCTCGCTATTTGAAAAGTTAGTATATGAAATACTGGGTCGCAACATTCTTTACTCTATATGGGAGACTGGAGGAATGTCTAGTAGATCTCCAAATACTGAGCAGCACACAGGGTGTCATTAAATCTCTTTACCAGTAGATGGAAGCAGAGTGCACTAGGCACACTCTCTCTTTCTCTATCTGGACTTCCTGCGTGTTTTAAAAAAAACACACAGCAGAATTAAAATAGATGCTTGTGACTCATAAACAAATTATGGTTTATTGCTCATAGTTTATAGAAAGTTGTAATTCTTGCAAATGGGACTCATTCTAATTAGACGTCAGTATAGGCTTATATCATGTAGGCAAAATGGATGAAGATGGATGGCTTAATTAAGCTATGTCTTTGTTATTGTAAGAATGTCATAATAAAGGTGTACACGCATATAAAACTAATTAGCAATATTAAACAAAAGTAAAACAATTGAGGCGTAGGCTGTAATTTCTACTAGATGAGATGCCTAAATGGCTTTTCAGTAATTGGTTCTCAAGCCCAAGATAATCCTATTTGAAAATGCCCTCAAGGTATTTTTGTCTTTGTGAGATGCCTGTGCAAGTACTGATTTATGAAAGGTGTCTGGTGCATTGTAGGCCAAATGGGTGAGGCCAACAACTCCGAAGAGACTGCAGTGGTTTACCGGATGTTTAGCAAATTGGTATATTTTACTGGTTTGGGAGATGTTAATATGCCAGCATTTAGGCCATCAATCATATATATATATATATATATTAGTATATTTCGTAATAAGTAGTCTTTACAAGGGCCTGTATTGTGAAAAAGACGTACACTTTAGCATGCTTTTAAAAAGACTTACGGAAATAATATACTTTAGAAGAATACACTTAAGTGAAAAATGAGTGTTATGTTTTCAGACACTAAATTGCATTTTAACTGTAAATAGATGAAAATATATTATACCTTAAATTTATATTAAATGCAATTAGCTGAAATTTAGAATGCTTTTTTGACNCACATTGTCAAACATTTTTAGTTTATGTCTTATGGTGTTGACTCTTTTAGTGTTCATACAAATATTTACACATTAAGTTTACTGAAAGTAAAAACAGTTGAAAGTCAGAGGACGTTTCTTTTTTTGCTGAGTATAGTTAAACTGTATTGTTGAATGTACTGACAAGCAATTATTGCAAACTAAAATATACTTTAATGTCATTTCTATTGACACTTATGTATATATTTGTAGTCATAAATTTGAAGCAATTAAGTATATTAGCTTAAAATATATTAACTTTATCCCCCGGTTTAACAGGCAAGGTTTAAGTCTAGTCCCAGACTAAAATGCATGTTTGAGCTGTTTTAACTGAAATAACTTGCACTGACAGATCTTAAAATATGTCAGTGGCACTGTTTGGTCTCAAGATGCACACCAATAATATATATATTTTTTTCTAAGGCATATTTATAAAAGCTACTTAAATGTCCTAATTGAACTAAGGCCTAATCCTAGATTAATCTAAGCCCTGTCTGTGAAACCGGGCCTAAATGTATTATTGAATAACACACTTAAAATTAGAATAGAGTACTTTACATGTGCTTTAGTATGTTAAGACACAAAAATAAGTGTAAAAATGTAATTTATTTTGACATTATTACAAAGTGCATATTTGGAAGTGTACTTTCTTAAGTACACTTAAGTGGCCTTTTATTTTATTAATATTATATTATCTGCAAGTACTGCATTTTTTGAAAATATAGGCCTATATTTTAAAGATTTGAAGTACATCACAAGCGCACATTCAGTACAATTAAGCACACTTCTTTTTCACAGGGGGGCTCTTATGCTAAAGGGAAGAGTGCAAGATAACTAGCAGCTTCTTCAGGATTTACCTCTGGAATTTTAATCCTGCTAATGTATTACAGTCGGGGGTTTGGACTATAGTACAGACACGGTCTTGAGGGCAGAAAGGTTTTCTTATCTAGAGGAGGAGTGATTCGATCAGTAATTCAACTAATGTTGCTTGTGTAATCCACACAAGATGAAACGCTGAACCAGGACACCTTTTAGTTCTTTTGTTGCGTGCTTAAAGTTTTGCAAAATTATTAGGTGTTTTTCGTTGTCGTCATGGAAACATCAGTAATGATCCCTATTCAGATGGGACAGGAGGGAGAGTGAAACTGCTCGTAATTGTGAGGGGAAATCTCTTAGCTCGTATCCTCCCAGGGTGTGAGACGTTGTGTGGTCTGTGAATTTACACCTGCCTCAGGCATCGCTGCGTGGGGTTGCTCAAACTATTTCTTTTGTATCCATTTTCTAAGCTGTGTCTGATAGGCCACAAAAAGCAATTGCGACTAATCATGTAATGGCGGATTAGCATCTGCTAACACTGTTGTTTCTTGGGATAAAATATTTTAGCTTAAGACTAAAAGAATTTAGGCTGTTAGCAAGATCTGGCTCCAGGTGTCTTTTATACAGTGTGATATACAGTTTGAGCATCAGTATCCATTTATGAAACATTATTCAGTGGTAAGAGAGAATTGTATCATCATTGCTTTACTAGTGTTAGTTTTTGCTTAGTCTTATGTAACTTTATTACTTTGAGTTCGGTGAACTTAAACCATTTAAGGCAATCAAACCAATTTCCTCAAACCATTTAACAGTTAAGACTTAGTTAGATTCCTGAATTCAAACTGAATGAGTGGAATAAACTTAAAATCTTTAAGTTGAGACTAAACCAACTCTAAAATATAAGTGCATTTAACTTAATGTATGAGTTTACAGTACTCATACTTATTGGTTTAAAAACAGTTGATGGTTTTCAAATGGTTTGAGTTTTACAGTGTGGAACACAATTTTTGGTTGAACTAACCTTGTAAAAAAAGAAGTACATTGTAGCATAATTTTTAAAAGAGCACATACTTTAAAATAATGAATGTAATGACATTTAATTGCATGTTAATTGTAATTAAATGAAAATTTATTACAGTTTAAATTTATTCTTAATTTTATTATTTACGTTAATCTTTATATGTAATTTCACAATTATATTTTCCTTGAAATATGGCTAAAGTTTACAGACAAGAATTGATGGTAAATTAAACTATACTTTAATCTCATTATCTGTATTTAAACAAATTGAAATTTAGTACATTTAAAATATATTCACTTTAAGTTAAAGTTAAGTAGTATGTTAGTCAACACATCAAAATAAGTGTACTTCTTTAAAGCACAACAAAAGATTATTAAAATGTACTTTAGAGTAAAACTTTTAATTTGACATTATTATAAAGTGCATTTTTTAAAATTGTACTCTTTAGGTACACATAAGTGTGATTTATTTAATTAACGTATTATATTTAAGTACAGTTCTTAAAAATATCCCTTTAAGTGTGAGTGCGTAATAATTTCTGTTCCAAATGATAATACTTAAAGTATATCGTTTTATTTTACTTCACAAAAGAGATATCATTAGGATACACCAGATCATTTTGAGTAGAAGTAGTGTTTTTCTCATTTTCAAAGTCAAATTTTATTGATGAACTTTCACAATAACAGGCAATTTCAAACGTTCATTAAATATACTTATCATTTGCCAAGACGTGCAAACAGGTCATGAAACAAGTATTATTGAGACAAGAGAGGCTCCATCTGTCTTTGATCAATTTGTCTTGTTAATAAGTCAGGAGAGTGAGCCAGGCAGACTTTAATTTCTTTAATCCTCATTTGGAACATAGTATAAAAAGACATGACATTTCTTCAGTCTATCTGTCTGTCTGTTTTTATTTTCAGTACTAATTATTATAACAAAGGCAACCTGTTCAGGCTTCAATTACGTTTATCCAATTTTCAGTTTTAATTTCGTCTTAGTGCCCCATGACATGAATTCACTGTACGACAGACTGAAAAAATGATCAAAACCTAATTAAACCACCGACCTCCAACAATATATGCAATTATCCAATTGGGGCAGCTGTTCTTGATATAAAATGCCATACCATCCTGACTGTCTTTATGTAAGTGTTAATATTAAGCTTTTCATTATTTCAAAAGTAGTCAGCCTTTGTGTTAAAAGTTTGATGATTTTCTGTTCCTGTATTTTTTTAATGGAAATTCATACTTAGATTAGTTACAAAAGTATTCGGATTCGAACTCTATTTTTCACAAGCTACATTTATTTACCTTCATCTACTTTTATAAAAATGATAATATCAGAAAACTGAAGTAATTAATTAATAGTCTTTGAAATGAAATTTAAACTGCAGTATGATCTGTTACATTTCATTTAGTAAACTCTGAACAATTTTGATTTTGTGGTTATCTGTCAATGAGTCTTAAGAGACAAATATAACAATGCCTGTCCGAATGTATCTGAAAGTATCCGAATGTGTGGTTGTTTTTCTTTGTCTTTTAAATTCACTTCAAGGTAATTGAGCCGTCTCTCCTCTTTTGCATGGTGTCATGCTTGAATGAAGGCCGCATGCTTCAACACTCTTTGAGTCATTGTTTGTGTGCAGTGCTTGGTTGAAAAATGGTTTAAGATGGAGTCCATATCAATAGGGCTTCCTGACAGAGATAAATAAACGTCTTCCTTGATTTCCAGCATGCCACATGCACTTTATTCACGCTGATTCAAAATGCTTAAACCAAACCAATTCCTTAAATAAAACCACTATTAAACTCGGTTCAACGGGGGTGCTAAGCACCGACCTCCAACAATATATGCAATTATCCAATTGGGGCAGCTGAAACTTGATATAAAATGCCATACCACCCTGACTGTCTTTATGTAAGTGTTAATAATAAGCTTTTCATTATTTCAAAAGTAGTCAGCCTTTGTGTTAAAACTAAGTGAGCTTAGTTGATACTGTAATAATATCATGTTGACGAAACAGATTTTGCAAACGTTCCAGTGCGTGTTTATGTTTGGAGAACGTCAAATGTTTCTATTTACAATAGCTACATCTCATTTCAGAGGCTTTGTCCTCTGGAGGTTGTATTTGAAGGCTGCATATGTCACCAAGGATGTCTTATTTAAGAAAAGTAGCCATAAATTGACTGTTTATTCCTCGTGAGGTGTAAAATACTGTAATTTCTTTCTTACTTTGCATTATAAAATGGATAGTTCCGTCCCTTGATTCTGATTGGTTGAGCCGTGTTCGAAGGCGTTGTAAAATTCCAGAAAACATACAGCTGACCGCATTACATAAGTTTCAATATAAAAGTCTTTGCGACTGAGTGACTTGCTCATAAAGACAATCTTTGCCACCATCTAATGGCGTAATAAATGTAACTTCTGTTGCTGTTCATGGTCAGGGACTATTTTTCCAGCGGAAGGAAGGCTTTTAATGATTTTACTTCATGAAAGTTGCATTTTTTGGCTTTAATATTTGTATTGTGTGGTAACCCTTTTATAAAAGCAATAAGCCCCATGAAGCCGTGGTTTACAGTGGATTTATAACAGCTAAAGGGGTTTTAGGCACTCCGCTCCGCGTTTTGCCTATAACAATGACCCTTAGCTGTTATAAATTCACTGTAAACCACAGCTTCTTGGGGCTTATGGCTTTAATCTAACGGTTACTTTTCTTACTTTTCTTGCCTCGATGACGTATGCAGCCTTCAAATGCAACCTCTTGAGGACACAGCCTCTGAAATGAGAAGCTAGTGTGTTTTTGCTTTAGAGATCGGTCTTTGTGCGCTTTCTAGGCTATATAATTAATTCAGAATTTGAATAAAAGATTTGTTTTTCATGCTGCTAAGGGACCGACTGGCAATTACAATCTACAAAGTTTCAGAAGTGACATCTAAATGCGGGATTCACTCTCGAAATTGCAATGATTGACATAGTGATATAACCATAGCACAGGACAAAAAAACTAAGCAATTTAGTTGCAGACAGGTTAATCGAAAAATATTTGAATTTTCATATCAATATTTTGAAATTCTATTTCAATTATTTCTAAAAGTAAGGACTTGTAAATAATCTTAAATGTCTCACTGTACATTGCTATTCTTGTTATGGTGGACATTACTGCACTTTACACCTCACTCATTTCAGAAGCTCTCTCACTGATTTGATTCTGTAACCCGGCCTGATTAAACGATTACCTACTTTTGAAGTTGCATTGGATTCTCAAATTTTGATAGCATATGGTTTTAGGATTTTTGCAGGTCAAGTCCATTGTAAATGTGTTTTCTTTTCAGTCCATATCTGTTTTGAGAGGTAAACATAAGGGACCAGAGGATATTTACCCTCCAGTGAGATATTGATTTGAAGTGCTCAGCGTGGATCATCAGTGTGAGCTCACACCATTACCTCAAATGGACAGACTCCACTGCTTTTACTCTGTGTGATAATTCATTTTAAAAGGATGCCTCTCCCAAATCCTGTTTGAAATGCTGATTCGTCATGCCAGAAATCTGTAATCATATGTCATTGTCTCACTATTGTTTAATTTCACTGCATTGTATTTATTTCCTTTTACACTAAACATCATTTTTGCATGTATCCAAACTGGTTTTACTTGCACTGTACATTATGCATGGTAAAAAAGAAGGCAATTCCATCTGGCAGTAGACAAGAAGAACTATCTGTTAAAGAAAAGTTGTTGTCCCATATATTCTGTGTGTGTGTGCGTGTGTGTGCATTTTTGTGAAATATCAGGACACAAATGTGTATAATGACATGGGTATGACATGGGTATTACAAGGAGAGGGTGACTTATGAGGACATACCCCATGTCCCCACTTTTCAAAAGGCTTATAAATCATACAGAATGAGTTTTTGTGAGAAAGTAAAAGTGTGCAAAAGTGTTTCCTGTGATGGGTAGGTTTAGGGGTAGAGGTAGTGTAGGGGGATAGAAAATACGGTTTGTACAGTATAAAAACCATTACGCCTATGGAATGTCCCCACAATTCACAAAAACGAACATGTGTGTGTGTGTGTGTGGTCCTGGTAAACCCTACATTGTGGGAACAAGGATGGCAATACCAGAAATCTTTGATCTTGTGCAGACATTTTTTGGTCACCATGAAAAAAACTGCTTATAAAATCATACAGAAATGTGTTTTTTAAAAATGTAAAAATGCTGAAAGCTATCTGTAAATGGTTGGTTTAGGGGTAGGGTTAGGGGATAGAATATACAGTTTGTACAGTATAAAAATCATTACGTCTATATGGAAAGTCCCCGTAAAACATAGAAACCCAATGTATATGTGTGTTTGTATATTGGTTTTTATTTTAAGAAATGCTATCTAATTTTGTGTAATGTAATTTTGTCAAAGAAAAGTTTTTATCCTGTATTTCATATGACGCATGTCTATTTTTGCAGCACATGTATTTCCCTTTATGAAGGAGAATATTTATTCATTATTGTATTATGTATAATATATTATATATATAATTCATTATATATATATATCCATACAGTACAGTACAACACCTGAATTCAATGATTTGGAGGGGTGTTCCAATACTTTTGGCAATATAGTGTGTATATATATATATACATACATACATACATACATACATATACATATACACACATATATATATATATATATTCTGTTTGTTTATCTTGGGTAAATGTTTCTTTAAATGTAGGATGTGAGATATAAGGTTGCTAGATCTGTAAACCTAAGCAAGATACCCCATTGCGACTCTAGGGGGGGGATGCCTCTTGTACACTTACGTAATCTTGGCAGTATTCCCTCGGAAGTACAAGGCACTGTACCAAGAATTCCCCCTGTTACAGGATAGTGAGTGGTGCTTGATGGAAGCCCCTCCAAGACTGTAGGTCAAACAGATCAGTGACAGGCCAATAAGAACATCTATATCTCTCTGTCTCCCGCTCTCCCGCGCTGTCACTTCTGTTGTATAATGTTGCCATGGATCTGAGGTTGCGTTGCTATGGTGTCACAAGGACATTGTGTTTTTCACCAGGCCAATGTCACGAGCGGATCATTCAGATAGTGAGCGGTATTTTCTTTCAAAGCATGGGTTATTCATAAAAAACAAATAATCACTTATTTTACTTTTAATGAGACAAAGCAGGCTACACCAGAAAAAGCTTGTTTTATAACAACTGCACTCTTACATACATTATATTACAGTCATAGACTCCCTTTTTTTAGAACACCACACAAATCTATTTACTCAATGGCTTTTTAGTTAATTCTTTTTTCTTTTTTTTTTAAAGTCCTAATTTTCAGAGTTTTTGTACTTATTTTTCTTTTCATCTGAAACTACTCACTGCTAGGTTTTGTCATCTTACAACAACCTTTGACCTCTGACCTTAGGTGAATGGAATTCACAACAAAGATTAAAATTCCTTGAGGAGGTACATCCGCTTGTGAGGAACATGCTCCTCTCATCATTAAAATACTACATTTCCAAGATATGTTTATCACATACAATACAGAGTCCGTTATGTACACCGTCTCGCCTGTACCAATGGTGAGAGCAGGTTTTCTTTTCGCTTTGCAAGGTCTTCCCGTGAGTGCAGTGGAAGTGTTTAGGTCCTCTTTTGTCTCTAATCATGCAGTGGACAAAAGCTTTTAAACAGTTGGTCGGTACAGCAACAAAGTCTCGACATGTTTTCGCATGAGTTCTTTGAGGCCTGGTCCATTGTGAGGCTCCTTTCCTCTTGAAGCTTATTCCTATTCTGTCCTTTCAGCAACCATAACAAGTTCATTGCGGGGTGATAATGCCTCGGAGTTGGATGTGGGGTTGGCTAGGCAAGGGCTTGAAGTTCGGGTCGGGGGTTTTTGAGCGCTAGGCGCAGGGACTTCATACTGGCCGGTCCACAGCATACTGGCAGGGGCTTAAGTTGGACACAGGGTTCTGCACGGCCGGGTAAGCGAAGTTGGCGTGCTGTTTGGCCTTGAGCCGGAGGCTGGCCAGACTGGAGTTGCAGGTGTCTCTGTACATGTACGGGCTGGCCGTGGTGGCATAAGGACAGGCGGCTGCTGACACCGCCGCAGAATTGAGGGTGGGGCTGTTCAGGTTGTTCAGGTTTCCCAGGTTATTGAGGCCTGAGCCCGGCACCCCTGCCACCGCCGAGGGCACCATTGAGGAGGCCATGTTCATGGAAGGGATGGAGCTGGGCGGGGAGAACATTGGCTGGGAGGTCAGCGGGCTTACATTCATGGAGTTAAAGAAAGGAAAGCTTTTGGCTGATAAGGGGCTGCTGGCCAGGCTCTTAGTTGCCCAGTTGTTGTACGAATAGCCCGAGTACATGTCGTCATACGGCTGCATGAGTCCGTTGAACTGGGCGCCGAAACCATTCTTGCACAGCTCAGCTTGCTGGTTCCTTTCTCGCTTTCTCCATTTGGCCCGGCGGTTTTTAAACCACACCTGTTTAAAAGACAACGAGAAAAGGGTTATCAGCACTGTCCGCAGTCGGAACATCATGTGTCAATGTAATTCATTGCAAAATGTAACTTTGAATGCCATATTCTTTATCAATCTAACATAAAATATGTAAGAAAGAGCTCAACAGAACTTTAATATTCTGATTTTTTAAACACTCCTTCTCATGAGATTTAAACAATAAAAAGTTCAGCCAGGCAGAATTTAAGTGCGTCATTTATTAAACTAATTTATTCTCTTATTATGAGTTTCCCCAGTGAGAAATGTCATTAAAGAGCTTCCCTCACATTTAGTCAATCTTATATCCTATTTTTAGGGGATATTGGGTGGATTAAAGTTTTAATGTGAAAATTTAAATTAATATATTTCATTTAGCTCGCTGAGAAATTATAAAGCTGTTTTCTTGTCAATCTTTTTTCTGTGAAAGTGTTCACCGTCTGTATAGTAATTAGTAAAAAAAAAAAAAAAACAAGCAAGAAAGAAAATAAGAAATCAAGAGCTGCTTTTAAATATTAGGTTTCAGGAATGTAAATAACGTCCTTTACATACAATATGTAAAATTAATTCTTTTAAAAGTAACATCCGTAAGAAGCACAGAAAAATGATTTTACCTTCCTCATAACTCTGTAACTCATAACATATTTTTGAAGTTAGTAACTTACAGAAATATGATAAATACAAACAATCATGGGTATTACTCAAGTAAGTTAAAACTGTATCACTTCTGAGAAGGATCGTCTCCACATATTTCAAAAATAATCTCACATAGTGATCGTGCATTGCCGGATTTGTGCTTGTGTTGCAGTTTTCTGGGAATATTTAATGACATCTTTTATCCAGCATATTGTAAATGATACCAGTTTATATTGGGAGAGAGGGAATACCCTTCTCTGTGAATGTTCCACTGACACTTTGGCAATGGTGTTTAAAGCCTTCCAAAATAACTGAATGTCAAATATAGTTCAATGATCAGTGTGCTCATTCTCTATATTTTTGGCATACAGGTATATATAATGGTACAAAACTTGGTAAAGGTTTTGGCACTAGCTATGTGAACACAAAAACAAAAATCATGGACAAAAGGTAAAATGATCCTGAAAAAAACAGTCATACTTTTACTCCTTGCGGTAAAAAAAATGACCACATTGGAAATTAATGGAAACAAATTTCATCTAGTGGAAATGTTTGGAACTGCGCCTAAAGAAAATCTTATTGAAAGCTTATTTTTTTGAGATATTAACCTCAAATTTGAACACAAATTGTTTAGATTCATGGCTTTGATTTTCTCACAGTTTTAGAGTAAAAAAATTTTTTTGTTGTTTTTTTTTACTTCAGCAATAATCTACCAAGTGTCTTTTTTTAAAAAGAGACCAAACTTAAACCTGTGCTCCAAAGCATTCAAGATTTATGTTGGAAATTTGCTCAAAAAGTGGTTAACAGGTAATAAATGGATTATAACTACTGCATAAATATGATTTAGTACCATAAAATCAATTAAAAAATCACAAAATATTAAATAAAAACCTTATCGAACTATACATTCATTTAATTAAAACAAACAAACAAACAAACCAAAACATTGGTAATTTAAGTTGGAAATTAAATTTTCAGGTCAGTTCTTCAAAAAATGTGGTTAACAGGTAATAAATGGATTATAACTACTGCATAAATATAATTTAGTAAATTAAAATCCCCTAAAAATACTAAATATTAAATAAAAAAATATTATTGAACTAAAATATAGTACATTAAGAGCACCAAAGGGATGCTGGCTTAAATGTGTGTGTTTTCCCAAAGTAAAATCATGTGGAAATATTGAACAAATGCACATGCTTACTTTAAAAAAGGGTATAAGAACTTGAATGTTTTTATCATTGTGTATTTTATGTATTGTTATATTTATTGTTTATGGATCCAATGTATTGTCAATGTAAACACACCTTGAGCCCAGGAAAAATTTCCTCTTGGGTATAATAAAGTGTATTTCAATTCAATTTCAATTTCAAAACCAGTAGTGGCAGCATCAAATGGAGAAGAAACCTTCACAGTCATGTGTGGTCCATTGTGGAGAGTTTTTTAAAGTATCCTGGGTCAAGCTGGCATTAGATCAGGGCCATGATTTAGGGTTTGTGTGTTTATTAGGAGCACATACTCTATCAATTGCGTAAATCAATATGACAGCAGAAGCATGCGGAATATGCGGCATAAGGTTCCAGCTGGGATTACTGACATACATGCATGGTTCAGGAGGCCACTGATAGACATTAGGAAAGGAGTATCTCTACCTCTGTTGTTCTTTCAAAATAACAACCAAGACTGTGTGCTATGTGACCTTTCCTCTGGCCAACATGAATTTGATCCATTAGATGTGCGCCAGACAAGGAGGTAGCGATTGTATTGTCATCCATCAGAATGGGAGCCCACCTGCTCTCTGTGTGTGCTTCACCGATCAAACTTCTGCTTTTTGTTAGGACAGAAGGTCACAAACCTTTTCTAGCAAAATATTGTTCATGTTACATCACGGATCTCAATATAGCAGTTTTCTGGTAACAGAAAAAAAAAAAAAATGCCACAGCCAATACCAAAGCCAATGTCTTGTGTTTAAGTGTTCCTGAAAATACTGGAATAACCCAGGCCTATAATTTATCCGTGCTTCAAAAGGACGCCCTTTCATTATACACAGTTCCCAAATGCACCATAGTGAAAGAATAGTGAACACTCTTAGAAAAAAAGTTCAATGGGGTTCAATATAGAACTCTAGGGTTCTTGACTCAATTTTTAAAGAGCCCTTCAAAAAGTTATTTGGGCTTTTAAGGCTCTTTGGTTATTTTTGACTTTTACTTAACTTTTTTTTTTTTTTTTCTGAATTTTTTACTTCATCTGAATGGTATGAAACATCGTAAAGGTTTTGCCACTTGCTATGTGAATGACATGATTCAAAAAGGTAAAATGGTCCTGAAAATGGTCCTCCTTGTGGTCATGACCGCAGTGAAAATGAATGGGAAACTAATGTCATGTAGTGGAATCGTTTGGTATACTGCGCCCAAACAAAATCTTACTGAAAGCTCATTTTTTGAGATATCAGTCTCAAATTTGGAACATAACTTGTTTAGATTTATATCTGTGATTTTATTGCAGTTTTAGAGTAAAACATGTTTTGGAAAATATATACTTCATTAAAAAATGTAAAATAGTATTTTGTGCATTTGTCATAACAATGAACTTTCATAACAACAAAAACGGTCATAACATTAAAACTTTTTTTCTACTTCAGCAATAATCTACCAAGTATCTTTTTTAAAAATAGACCAAACTTTAAATCTGTGCTCCAAAGCATTCAAGATTTAGTTTGTAGTTGGAAATTTCAATTTCACGTCTATGCTCAAAAAGCAACATGTTCTCCAACCAATACGACAATATAGGTCGTTTGTCACTTCCCTGAAATACGACTCATAGGAGCGTTTACTAAAGTGGCGCCCCTATCGACAACAGGACACTTTCATTTGAATTCATCAAATACGACCCATAGGAGCATTTGCTTTCATTTTAATGCATTGTCCCCTTTTATCTGCGTCATTTTTCGGGTTTCGAGTAGCTCAACTGGTAGAGCATTGCAATAACAATATGCGATCGTGGGTTCGATCCCAGGGAACACATGTGCTCATAAAGTGTAAATGCACTATAAATCACTAAGGTTAGGTTTAGGGTTGGGGTGGGTGTAGTCATTAATAAAATTTAATTTTGGTAAATGGAAAAAGGATAAATGGTGTAAAACATCCACACATTGCATTTAAATAAACACGCATTTTGATTGGTAAGGACAGTCATATGACGACAGACGTAACACGACACTGTCATTATTTTTACGACCACTAGAGGGCGCATGACTTCAAAACGTAAAAATAGGTCGTAATATGGTGCTTAAAAAACGACCTATAGGGTCGTTTTTTTTTGGAGGACAGTCTCTCAAAAAGTGGTTAACAGGTAATAAATGGATTATAACTACTGCATAAATATAATTTAGCACCATAAAATCCCCTAAAAATAAAACATATTAAATAAAAACTTTATCAACCTACATTCATTTCATTAAAAAAAAAGAAATTGGTCATTTTTGACCGGCACACGAAGAGCACCAGAGGGTTAAATGATTGCATAATATACTAATATAACACAAGTTATTTCAATTTTTCTAGGTATGTTTATGAGCTGTTTAATTTATATAAAATTTAAAATGAAAAATCTATTAAAACAAAATGAATTAATAAAAACTATATACATAAAATGGTAAAAGGTTCTATATATGAAGACAGAACCCTATATAACCTTTTCTTCTGAGAGTGTAACTTCTTATCTTTGTCAGTCAGTGTGTCAACTCACAAAAGTTTTGATTATTACATCGACGATTGTTTTTGAACCCCATAGTGCCGTATGCAGTGGTTTAGTTTGCCAGGGACACGTACCCGTACTCTTGCTTCTGTGAGGTTGGTCCACACAGCGATCTCCTCTCGTGTGCTCATGTCAGGATAACGGTTTCTCTGAAAGGTGGCTTCGAGTTCCTGGAGCTGCTGGCTGGTAAAGTGTGTCCTTTGACGGCGCTGTTTTTTCTTTAGAGAGCCGTCCTCTGGGTTTGACTCATCTGTGTGGTTCTGATGGGACTTCTCTGTGTCTGCATGGTCAGAGGAAGAACATTAATTAAACCGATGCATATACGGTTAAGTCCCACAATTATCACAAAAATGATCCGCAATACAATAGATTATAAGCTATGGATGTGCTAAACACAAAAAGTACTTAGTTTCTGTTTGCCTTGAAAGCAAGATCAAGATAAACTGCAGGCCCCAAAGTGTTTTTGTATGTGTGATGAAAATCCTCCCTCTGTGGTGTAGAGTTCTGCAAATTGCAAATTGAAGACCCCACAGAAAGGGCTAAATTAGCTGGCCACATAATCCTGGGACCAGCCATTAGTGACAGGGCAGGTTTGGGGCTGTTTGGCAAGAGCTTAACTCTCTAGGAGCAGTTCTAACTAATCAGCAAGCTTTCCAGGGCCTCTAGGAAAACCAATAAGACATCATGCTGCCATCTGTCAGTGGACAGATACCCTTTAACTCTTACAGCATCTATTAAGCAGAAGTCCCATAAAAATAAAACATTTATGAACAAAAGCACAATGATGTAATTTAAGATTTAATTCAATTAAATTAATATATTGGAAGTGGACAACATGAGTGGAGAAATTACTGAGAAATCAACAACATTTTGGGTTTGCATCTGTCCTTTCAGTGGTAGGCCGTGATGCATGAGAGGAACACAGAACTTTCAATCCCGACACCGCTAAAATAAATCCTACTATACGCCTTTTAAATGCATTGATTTATCGTCAATTGTAATTAGGTTGTTGTTTAATCTGAATATAATTTCGCGGAAATATTTTTGTCCATCAACGAGAAGATATGGATTTATGAGTGCCCTCAGAAGCTGTTGAATGAAATTAAACGTGCACCATTCGTTTCACAGCCTATGTCGTAGCCAACCAAAAACGCTGTTTCATTAAATGAAATATAGTAATATTCATATCTTATTTATTATTATTATTTTTATCTCAAATGTTGTTCAGAGTGACTTTAATTTCATGTTTGTAGCCATATCGTATTTTTAAATGAACACATTTTTCTTAGCTAATAATAAAAGGCTAATAATAATAATAATATAATAATATATTTTTTATTAAGACATGCACTTTTCAGAAATGCGGTAGGGCCTTCTGAAAGAGTAAAAAATAAGGCTTAAATAAACCTGCAAGATAGTCTATAAATAAAATGTGAAAATGTATAATCATAATTTAACAGTTTAGCCTAATATGTTTTTTAATCGAGCAGATTTTAGTGGAAGACGATATTTTCCCATCGGCGGTTCAATTTTTTTTCCCCATTATTTAGAGGCTATATCCGCTCTATGAGATATGAGTTTCTAAAAATATAAACTTTCCATAAACAACCAACTTGTGGCGAATGGAAATTGCAATTAAACTTAAAATACGGTCAGTTTTCAGTGTCATAGACCTTCCTATCATGGGATAGCTATAGGTTTAACATTGTAAAAAAACAAAACGTAAACAATTCAATCGCTTTCCTCATTATGTTAATGCAATTTTACATTCAACCTTTGCCTGCGTGCGCGCCAACATGCTTTAAAACTGTAACGAGTCAGATATCATTTACAAAGTTACAATAAACGCTTTTTCTTAGTTTGTTTAAGATTACATAATCTTCTGTCGCGCAGTGTCTAGGTGAAGTCCACATCGCCTTCAGACATTTGCTCTTTTCACAGGTGTTTAGGTTTATCGCATTGTCCTACTTGACTGTCATTTGGATACCAAATTTGAGGCACAGGAATGAATAATTTATGCACCGTTCTTTCAGCACGTGACTGGCTAGCCGGGATGTTCTCCTTCAAATGGCGACTGTCATCAGTACACACAGTGCACACAGAAAGACTGTCTGTAAAAGCTATAGGCTACCTGGATTCAAATGACCCAAGATTATTCAAAACTACAACCAAAGATGTGGAGCTGTTATTACTAACCCAATTCAACTTGAACACGAATTAAAGAACACAGTGTGTCATAAAATACCCAACAGAATGTGCTTATATAAGCATTCAATCATGCAATGGGCCGATCTGAATTTGGACTGTCTATCACAAAACTGAAAGATTTCGATTAGGCAAATAGGCCTATCAGCCTATATATATATATATATAAACGGTTTTTACTTTAAAATCAAGTAAGAGTGAATACATTTTTGTGTGTTGATGATTAAACATGAATACTGACCACTGTTGTCCTGGCCTTTGCATCCCGGATCGTGTTGAGGAGTCCCGGAGTCAGACAGAGACAGTGCCGGGCTACGGGCCTCACTGTCCGTTAGAAGGTTAAAATCCATCACCTCGACCGCCAGGCTCTGTGAACAGCACAGGGTCAAACATTTACATGAATGCTGATACACCATATACACAAGCTCAATACACACGAGACTGCATTGTTTGCGCAGCTTCACTGGGACGCATCTCATTCTGACTTGTGATAATGAAATAAAATACACAAATCCCCTTTTATTCTTACATTTATAGATTTTATAATGCTCTTGTTCATTAGATCTAGATACATTTAGATTTCCTTAAACAGACCTAAAATATTTGCACGACCAGTGTTCAGGAATATCAAAAAAGAACAAAATTTACGCACTGTAAACAAAAAGTTGAATTGCTGCATTAAAAGTTGGTGGCAAAGTCACAATCTGCAGTGATAAGTTCATTATAATATTTCAACAACCTTGCATATTGTTTATGATGAAGAAAATTGAGTGAGAACCCATTTAACTGAATATAAATTATTGCAATGTTGCATTAAATGGATGGAAACAAAGATGTTTTTCAGCGCCACAATGTTTTCCCACTCAGACTGTCCGTGTAAACAAACGTAATGTAGCCTAATTTTAATTAAGTTTAATTTAACCAAACAATGATTTTGTCAATACTGTCGCTAAATAGCCAGGCCTATTTATGTATATTTATTTATTTATTGTTAATTGCTTGTGGTAGGATTTTCCTGCGCAAAAAGTACAAGCGAAACAGAGATGGAAAAAGAACAATTAAATCTAAACCCCCAAATAAATAAACCCACTGCTAAAATTAATCAGAAAAGCTATTAAACCGAATGTGCAATAAGAAATGAAAATTAACAATTATTTGCATGTTTCATCATATCAAATGAAATGTAGCTAGTAATAAAGCCCCGCGCATTTGCTTTATGTTGCAAATCTCCAAAATGATAGGGTTCATCCGTTTACTATGTCTGAAAACGTTTTGGACTAGACACCGATCGATCAAAAGTTCAAAATTACGTGAACCAAAAGCCTTAAATAGCAGCCTCGTAATAGAGCCTAAAATAACATCTCGTTTATTTATGTAACAGCAGCTACACCCTAGAGATATAGAAACATAATCACACTGCGTCTTGGAATCTGTTATGTGACTGGATGAAGCAAACGGCACCGAAACTCGCGCGCCGAAGAGAGTTTACGGAACTGAACGCCAACAGGCTACAAAACGTGATTTCCTCTTTTATTATTTGCTGTTGGATTTCACCTCTCTTGGAGGATTGTTAAAGGTGTGAAGGTTTGACTGATATAACCTTGTGGATGAAACGAGATTCCAACTTAAAATAAAAGCAATAATTTTACTTTCGAATTTTTCTTCACACTTTGAACTCCAAATAGCCTCTTTTGATTAAATTATTTTTTGTTTGTTTGTTTGTTGCCGTTTTAAATTAAACTTCCATGTAATGATGAACTCACACAAAACATACATGCTTAAACATATGGTTTCCAACAACTAGCCTATCAATCACTGAAATGGCCTATCATCTCATGGAAAACATTTTTATAGCTTCCTATCAGTTGAAGATTACACAAATATATAGCTTGTAGTTTAGCCAAGGAGTCACATTAATTTTTCCAAAGAGCGCGTAATTCGTACATTTGTTTCCAAAATCGGAGCAGCAAAACATTCGTAAATAAACAAGCGCTTCGGACTTCTCGTACACACTTGACTTGTGCAACTTCATTAGAACTTTCTCCTTGCTTTCACAGAGAAGAGAGGGCAATAAATACTTGCATTCAATTAGAATCTACTATATAGAGAAAAAATAAGTATTGGTAAAAAAAAAAAAAAAACTAATTTAGAAGGATACGCAGTCTGCGCATGCACAAGGTAAAATGCATAATGTGGGCCTGTTTTGATTAACGCAACTAATTGCTATCAAAAGATTATATACTCTTTAAAATGATAGGTTTATTGATTTCACAGATATTATTCTGACTCTGCGATACGTTTTAATAAACTTTTTTTTTTCCTATTAAAAGAAGAACAGGCTAAATGGGCGCCCTTGTTTATCACCCCATGGTTTAAGAGATATTTTTGAAAATAATAAATATGCCTAAAAAATTTCAGACAAAATAAGATGTTATTTGTTCATTGTTTGCGCTATGCAATGTTTGGCAACATTTACGCACTATTCTTAAACTCGCTGAGGATTTTGGGGGAAAGTTTTGACCTAGTTCAGCACCTATAGGTCTGACAGCTCCTTTAACGATACACTCAAGTTTTACTTAATAAGCGATCTACAGGCAGGTTTGGAAATCAGGCATTACTCTATTGTATATAATGTGAATTGGTGGCGATGGCCGCCTTTTCCATCATTAATTCCGTATTAACAATAGTGTCTCATTACGGCCCAGACTAATTAATCTAAATTCATAAGTTAGTGGAATATTATACAGGCCTACACTTTCTCCAGAACATAATTCATCACATCTTTCTTTCTTTCTTTCTTAAATAGGTTTAAGTACATGTACAATCAATAAAAGCTAAGGCATGGTATCCTCCATCCATTAGAAGAAACAAACAAGTGCCAAAGTGAAAAATCAGGAAGTGATCAGTATTCATGAAGTGACAGACCCTGGGGATCTAGAGATTATCAGTGGTGATAAATAACAGACCAACACTTTAGTATCACTGATTTACAACTTTTTTCAATACCAAAACATTAGTGTTTACTAGAAGTCAAATCACATATCCAATTAGGTTTTGTTACCAGATGATAAACAACTAGGCTTAGGCCTAGATACTCAACATAACGAATCCTTAAAGGAAAACATTTGGATAACAAAGCAGGGTGTCCTGTTAAATTATAATGATTTGTTTTAGTGTGCAAAGGACAGCATGCCAAATGATTTGACAGATTTTTCTCTTGTGCTGTCTGTGGTGTAATTTGGCCTATAAATGAAATTAATCAATGAACATTCATTGATTAATCAAGATACATTTAAAATGCTACAAATATGTTCTAACAATACACTTTCTTACTTCACTCTATTCATCAACCAAAAGGTCAATTTTTAAGATACAATATTATCTCAATAATCACATTTCTTTTTAATCTAATAAGCAATTGAGGTAACTTGCCTTGTAAATGCGGCTGGCAGTTTCAGGAGAAAGCAGAATTACAATCACTATACTATAGATATACTTCCACACATACCCGGATATAGGCAAGCTGTTCAGATGCTGTTCCTCTTGCTTTAGCTTTGTTCCCAATGCTATAGGTGATGTAAGCTGCTATTTCATCCTGAGCAAGGTGTCAATGCACCCCCCACCCCTCTCCCCTGCCAGGACTTGTGACATTATTACATTTCAAACCCTATCAAGGGTCCTCTAAGGATTGTGAGATGCACTGATAGATTTCTTAAATGTAAAAAAAATAGAAAGACCAAATGGGAAAGTGACCTGGTTTTTCTGACCTTCATGTATATAGAATATAGCTTATTTAACCAATTGTCCAAATGAATGTTCAAAAGTTTTGTTTGTTTTCAAATTTTTAAAAGGCTAAAATGTACTATAATAGTAATAATAATAATTTTATATTTCTGTAAATTTTCTGTGAAATCAAGTTTGGCTCAAACTTTCGGTGCCACACACATTATATTGGGAAATCTATGCTGCCTTTGACTGAGATAGGCCTATGGCTCAGGGAATCCTTGTCAGTGAGGAGGCAGTTTATATACACAACATCGATCTCATTAAAAAATATATATATATAATAAGAGAAGAGATAATAGAGGTAAAATCCTCTCGTTTTTCAGAAGATTGCTGGGTCCATCTGTTGGTTCGACAGAGGTAGACAGCATACATTTCCACGGGCTGCTGCATTATCTCAGGAATTATTCATAAACGCGTTTAGAATTAATTCCTTGGATTAAGAGTTGATTAAGATGTGTGTCACTTTGCTGTCTGAGAACTTATTAAGGGCCCACTCGAGCCGGCGGCAGATGGAATTTCTACCCAATGTTTGTAGATGTTAATTTCTCCCCTCCTAACACCCATTTGCATTTGGCTGTGTATGTCAAAGCGCGGCTTTTCCTGCACGCACAGCTCCGACTATCCGTGTACGAGGAGATGCTCATCTCACTCACTACTATAAGATCGGTCATGTTTATTCCATTACACAATACGCCCGCACTATTCGACGTTCGACTGAGATACTAATGTTTTGGTAATGAAATTAGGCTATGAAACATCCACAAAAATCCTTGATATTCGTTTGTTAGCAAAATTGAAAGAAAGTATAGGCTACATGTTTTTGAGGAGGCTGAATTTAGATATATGGCCGCAGCTGAAGCCGAAGTACAGCCTTGTGTGTGTTTGTGTATTATATCACCACTAAAAGCAACATGAGAAGACATGACCGAACACAAGAGCGTCACGCGCTGTTCTGCCTGTGAGGTTTTAGCATGCACACACATGAATAAACTGTTTTTATTGTTTTTAAAGGTATTAGCTATTTTGTTTAAACGACATTTAGCGGTTATGATTGACTTTTGAACGTTTGTTTTATTTTAACTTAGGCCTATGCTAGCTATATTTATCGTTTGTAATAAAAAATTGTTGAAATGAAAACAAGCATTCATCATAAACAAGAAATTTAAATACTGAAATAAAACACAACTAAGACAAATTCAACAACAACAAAAAATATATACAAATAAATCAAGAGAATGGAGCCTATTCGGATTAATTTTGGTTTTTGATACTCTGGCAAAAAATGTTTCGGTCAATCTTGTTTGACTATTTGGCCGCATGTAAATTTAGATAAACAGGTGCGTTTGCTTGAGTATTTTTATATTTTTCATTTAGGCCTACAGAAATTCCCCCAAAACATTTGCTGAAGCTAGGCTAATGTATAAGTAAATTGTTGCATGTCATCGTTCCTTTATTCCGATTTTAAAAAGCGAACTGTTTTAAAATATTATCCGAATATTTTTTATTCGTTTTTATACGAAATAACTGAACAGTGGGAGCGGGTATCTTACGGCTTTGGAAGTTTGGAGCACATGCCACCTATCAGTTTGGGTATGTTGAATTAATATTTTGACTTATAATATTTTAATATTCATTCATTCATGAATAGTCATTCATTCATAATATTTGGACTTATATAGGCCTATAACAATCCCGGAAAAACGTGGTTATGTGATATGCAACAATATAGAAAGAGAAATTCGCAGATATCGAGGTTTCATGTTGTTGTTTTTGTAATCCAATGCGAGTTAAACACAATTGTCATACCAATGTTAAAACGATGTAAAAGTTTTATTAACCGTCGGCAATGCTTCAAATCCCTTTTGCTGAAGGCACAAATTGGCTCAAAATCAATGTAAGCTTTTATTTTAACATACAATAACTAATTTTAAATTATCATTATCTAAAGCCCTCCGCAAGCCAGCGTTTAACTGAAAATAATTTGCACCGTGCTAAAAATAACTGACTAAGAGTTAAACAGGGTTTAAATAAAAATTATCCCGAATGCAGACATCATGTAACTTCCTAGGACCTTCCTGTTTTTCTTAATGAAATGGATTGTGTTACCAAGCTGAATATTTTTTTTAATTATTTAAAACAATTAAACCCCATATTTAACTGTAGCTAATAATAATATAGCACTACAACCCTAGACACGATATTGCATATTTTAAAGTTAAAGTAACCTTCAAGGAGTAAGTCTATAATTACTAGCAGTTGTACTGAGGTTTGTACATTTCGGCACAGCCGGACATCATCACATCAACTTCAGCCCGATGATAAAAGACGCTGGCTCGTCCCATGATTCTCCAGTCGCCGATCAAAACTGACCTTTATCTGAGCTCATGGGCGCGGGTCTCTACGGCTTTTGGAGCACCTCATCTATCAGCAAAATGTGTTGCGATCTATTTTGTCTGACACGACAGGTCTGGATTCAGGTAGCCTATATTTTTGAGAGACTGGAAGGAGACAACATCCTCACAGCTCCTCCATCGCACGAGAGCACATACCATCAGCACCACAGTGATTTTTGTCATCTACTCACATGAATCCCGGTCTAGTGGAGGTAATCCTCGAAAAATGTACAACTCTCGCGTGTTAGCTGCTTTTCTGAAACGATGCAGTCGTCATGTAGAAAGTTCCTTAGGATGAGCAAATCAAAAGAGACAGTTTCCCCTTTCTCTCTCTCGGTGTTGCCTGTCATAAGTTTGTAGCGGAGAGTGAAGGCTCGATCCCCATGCAGAGGGGAACTGACTTTATGCTAAATATCTCGTGCGACAGGTCCGCGGCAGGAATGAATGCCCACCCCTTCTCTCTCTCTCTCTCTCTCTCTCTCAGAGTCTCTCACATGCGCTCACTAAACGCACAGTAAATCAAGGCTTCGGTCAATCACCTTGAGCTCACTTCCACAGCTTCTCCAAAAGTTATAGATTAGTTAGCGTTGTGTTATTTCATGCCATTAGGTTATTTCTTTCTGCTCAGTAAATAGAAAGTTCTTCTCAACTCTATAGGCTACATTTCCTCAAACACTCTTAAAAATAAAGGTTATTAGCTATAGCATCCATGGTTCCATGAAGAACCTTTAACAATCATAGAAACCTTTCAAATGCACAAAAGGTTCTTTACATTGGAAAAGCCTAGATTATTACAAGACAAATTACTAAAACAAAATTGGTTCTTTGAAAGGTTCTTCTATGCGAAAACCCTCTTTTGGAACCTTTATTTTACCTTTATTATCGATCCATCCATATACAGTATTCATCTATTTGAATAAAGAATACTGTAAATAAAAATGATACCCAATAAAAAGATCAAATAAAAAATAAATATTTAATTAAATCCTACCCAAGTCAGTTGTAGGCTAGTTTAATGCAGATGTGTGCAGAAAGGCTATAATTCTCTCTTGATAAGACATTAGATTCAGGGGGTTTAACACGAATCGCTAATTCGTACGTTTTTTTGCTAAATCGTACGTATTTTACGAGTTGCCAAATTCGTTTGAATTCGTACGAAAACGACCTAGCCCTAACCCCGCCCCCAAACCTACCCGTACAAATCGTACGAAATAGCCACCGTGTAAAATACGTACGAACTGGTCGTAAGATAGCGCTGAATCGACCCAGTATGCATGCAACGACTAAGCCGCTATCTCAAGTTACTTGCGTTTTCGTAATGTTTAGTTAGGTTATTTATCAATCAAATGTACGTAATGCACTTCTCTTTATATGTAAATAGAAAAGACTTAATTAAAAAATAAAAACGAAATAACTGTTTTAGGTGTTTATAAATGCTGATGTTATTAGACGTTGAAGATGTACCTATATGTTTGTTGTACACTTCTGCTGATTTTTTTTTTTTTTTTTGAATGCACAACACGACGTTACAGATTATGGATAGACTTCATGCCCCGCACCTGCAGTCAAAAAATAGCCTATAGGGGCCTTGGGCAAAGTTGTTGAATATGGATATGAACTGTTGTGTATTATTCTGTATAGCCCGTTTATTTTAATCACTGGGTTTATGCTATTCTGTTAGCAAACACCTTAAAATACCGTTTCAATTGATTTGCAGCATTGACATAAGTTTCTGTATTGACGTGCATTGTTCATTTCTGTCAGAATCTTCCGAAGGACTGTTACTGTATGCAATCTAACAATGTATATTTATTTGGAAGCTGTATCGCTTATTAATTTTCTTTATGAAAACGCTTTATCGGAGCTCTTGTAGGCTTTGACAGAAGAAAAACAAGCTCGTGTGTATGAACTCTGAACGCCTCCGTCGTGCTGTTCCGTCATCAGTGTAATTCAACCAACCGTGCTGGGATGTGATTTCACCGAAGAGCCGCCCTAATTTAAACGCGAACAGGAGAATATTAATGTTACGGCAACGATAAACGGTGTTATTGGCTTTGTAATATGTAAACACGTAAAACTAGCCATTTAAAATTAAGTTAATGATACGTGATTGTTTCGAAATAAAGACATAATCTCTTTTAAACAGACGGGAAGTAAAGTCCTAGAGTCAAAAGACCATTGGCTGAAACAGCTGTCAGTTGACAGGAAATATCACGGTAGTCTGCGCCTACACCATTTCCACGTCAGTAAGTTTGCCTGTGGTGGAGATTACCTACCGGTGACAGAATATCTGTCTAGTGATATTACAGAAAAACAGCAGGGCATGACAACTCTACGTGGAACTGTCTAAAATGTAAGCCTTTATTCAACGCAGTCGCTGCAGCATTATTACTTATCTGTACGCTTTTGGCAGCCTGCTAAACTAGTTAGCCAAACGAGTAGAAATGAATCTGAACGCCATTTTGGATTCGCTGCCATAGAGTCAACAGCAGTGTTTTCATGTTTTTCTGTTTTGACAGACGCGTGCGCGCAGAAAGAGACACAAGCTCTTATAAAGCAAAACGAGAGGGTCACGAGGTCTTATTTCACACGTTTATTTGTGAAGTTTAACAACTGTAGTCGGTTTGACAAACCGCTTGCTAGCTTGTTGACAGATTGTTTAGCTGCATCATCAGCTCTGTTGATTATTCATAAGTCTTTTGGTTTTCTCATTCATATTCGCATCTCAAAGTACAAGAATTGTGGAAGATACGTGAAGATATATGTTCATATTGGTCGCTTAACACGTGTATTTTGTCATTGACAAGCATTGCTAGCAAGTTGGCTAAGCCTATTGGCCTACTGATCAATTCAGCTATAATCAATTCACACTCCTCATCAACCTTTGTACATCATACGGCGCAGTGAGACAGACTTTGGAATGATTGTTTATCATCAAAAGATGCTGTTATTATTAATGCTGTTGAACGGATCTATTGCATTGTGCCTGACTGCCTGTCATGAAGATGTGCTCTGTAGCATCATGAAAGATGCTGGTTGTTAGTACGTGGCCATCATCACTGAATGATCCGGGCCCTCTAATATCTGCTTGTAATAGAGCAATCAATTATGTGCTTCATTAGATGGGTTAATGTTTATGCTCCGATATTTGACTATAGAGTTTCATAATTTCTCTTTATTATGTGTTGGTTTAGAGGTACAGTGTTGTACATTTACAACACTGTAGTTTACAGACATTGAACTTAAATGCTCTTAACCCTGTAAAGTCCTGTAAAGTTTTTTTTTTTTTGAGTATCCTATTTTGATCAGGATTTTGTAGCTTATGTGGTATGATATCAGAATATGAAACTCAATATGGAATCCTCAGTTTTATTCAGAGGCCCAAATAATCAAAAGACAAAATATAATCAGATTTTTATAACAATATAAAATGCAAAAAGCAGTTGACACTTTCAATCCCAATAAAACGCCTTTGTAAGATAATATTTAAATGCTTAGTTTTATGACCAAAGCTTTGTAGTCTTTATTTTGGGGACAAAACATGTAATGGAATGCAATACGTTGATGATTGAGAGATGTGCAACACAAATGTTTCTCAATATTTGATAGTCACATTTTAACATGACTTTTCTAAAAAAGTAAATCGAAGTTGCTTCAGTCAAGTGTTCATCTTAAAATATTTTTAACAATGTAAGAAGTTATTCTATTATTTACTTCATAAAAATCAGTAAAGGTTTACTGTAGAGAGAAATGGACATTTCATACAGTTGAGATTGCTTAATCAGAGAATTAGGGATGCCGATCTCAAGGATGCGCTCTTTTGTAATGAATGAACTTGAAAGCCATTAATTTAATGTTTATTTTTATCTGCCGTCAGAATATCTGAGATGTCGTTGCCATAACGCGTTGCTTAAGGCTTCACGATATTTCATTTTAGCATCGATATCAAGATGTGCGCATCAGCGATAGTCACGATGTGCAATATCAAGTATAGGGATCGTAGTTGATCCGTAATCTGTATGGGACAGTTGCCCCCCGGTTCGGAACGCATGTGATTCGCAGATTAATTGCAAAGTTGAACCATCACAGAGTGAAAGTTTATCATTTGCACATTTTTAAGTCCTGTCAGTTTAAACATCAAGTGCAAGAAGACTGTAACTCACGTTTTCTGTGCGCACACAGAGCTGTGCAGACAGCGTGTGAACACCGAATTCAGTTTTCTTTCTCTTTTTGAGCTTGAACAGACACGTACACAAAATTAAGTCTAAATGCCCGTCTCGGCGAGTATCCTCGTAAACACAGTTGGTTATGTGTTGTAAACAATTGAGAAAGAAAACATGATGCATATCATTATATTGGATCTGTGCATTCATCTTAAAGTGACAGCAGCCTAATTTACCTGCAGCTGTTTGTGTCACCAATGTTAAAGGGGTGGTTCAGTGGTTTCTTTCTAGGCTTGATTGTGTTTTTGGGGCACAGTTTAACATGTCTTAATGCTTAGTTTTTTTTAAAACGCTGTATTTTTCATATAGTTTACCTTTATTCTACACCTCTGTTTCCACTGTCATATGAACAGCTCGTTTGACTTCCTGGTTCTATGAAGCCACTGCCTCCGAAATACGCAGTGTGCTCAGATTGGTTAGCAGGTTGGTTGCTGGCCCAGAGAATCGTGATACGCTGAAGCGTCCGGAAACGCCACGTCCATTACCATCCATTGCTTCAGTGAAAATGTAAATAATGGCGTCTATATGTATCAAATTGAGCCCGAATTAGACCCAGATGAAGAGGGTCAAGCTGCAATCACGGCTTTTAAAGGACGTTTATGAATGGTATTTCATTTTTTATTATTTGTGTCAAAGTGTTTAGATGCTGTCACTGCTGTTTGTTAGCTTTCAATATACGGTTTTATCCTGATTAAAGCTTTACTGTAGCCGAATACATGACTGAGTAGTAGCATTTTTGTAAAGGTAGCGTTTAATTTATAGCATGAACAACTGTTTGTCTGTGAACATAGACGTTTGTTGGTGTTTGTAGAATTTAGCTAACTGGCTAGCGAAGCAAAAACGAGTTGCTCTTTGTATATGTCCTTGATGCAACCAAAAATAGCAACAGAACTATACGTTTAAAAGACACGTACAAACAATAAAACGTACTTACAGTTTGGAGCCAATAAACAGCAGCTTCTGCTTTTAAAGTGGGATCTGCTTCATCTTTCAGTAAAAGCATTTGTGCAAATCCAGCATTGAACTCGTGTAGATTCTGGGAAGCTGTCTTCAGCAGTGCATCCAGAGTATGGATGGCCTTGCCCACTTTCTTGCGTGTTCCCGGGGGCGTGTTTTGCAGGGCTTATGATGTCACCAACCCGGGAAGAAGCTCGTTGTAGTCCAAACCGGTCGTTTTTGTAGGCATTAAACTTCCATAACTTTAAAAGACAATATCTCCGTTTGCATTGAACTTTCAGCACTGTAACTTTGCAGATACTGTTTATGCTCATGCAGCAACATTACACACTAACTAAAGTTAAAAAAGTGAAATCGCATTGAACAACCCCTTTAAGATAAACAACAAAAGAGAAAATCACTTTTGTAGCTTTAAAAAGATAAATTGTATTAAATAATTATATTTAATTTATGCACTAAAGACTATGCAGTGTTATTTTACATTTGATTATTCAGTTTGTGTACCTGAATACTGTTAGATTTAAGCACTGCTTATTTCATTTTGTATAAACATTGTACGTGGGATTGCAAATTCGTTATTAACTGTTATAGAAAGTGAAATGTTATAAACTGTTATATCTAGTCATCATAGAGTGGTGCAGGGATGACGTCGAAACCCAAAAACTAATTCACCAGTGGTTCCCCTGAGATTTTCCTTTGGAGTTATATAATCAGGTTTTTCAAATTGAGTAAAATAAGGTCTGTTGTAAACATAACTTGATGATACTTAAACATTTTGCTCTGCAACATAAACTACACACATTTACACCCCAAACATTCTTATCTATATACTTATTTTCCAGGGAACCACTTTTGAATGAGTCCTTCTGGGTTTTTACGTCATCCCTGCACCACTCTGTTGTGATGTGAATCCCATAATACCATGGGTTTGATGGGTTTGAGTTTCAACCTGAACATGAGCCAAACATTTGCAAGTCTTTCTGCATAAACAAGTAGATTTTTTTTTTAGAAGATATATTGGAAATACGTTCTGAAATTTCTATATATATTTTCTTAGTCATACAGAGCCTTTTTGATCCTCAAAGTTGTATGTATGGTCCGATTTCTAATATAATTTTTTTTGGAGACATACTCAACATATTTTTGATTTCTGTGCTGCCTGTCTTGCCCTCACAAGGCACTATCTGGAATAATGAAGTCTGAGCTGATACTACCTCTCTGCTGCATTGTCTGATGCTTTACACAGAGATTACCTCTAGCTTTAAGCTCTGGTCTAGAATTGGTGGGCTAGTTAAAGTGTTTGACTAGGATGATCATATATAATGTGTATGTCTCTCTCTTGCCATCAGTAAAAGATATTACTTGTGTGTAATTGCATATCTTTAATTGCACTCTAGATTCACTATGGTGGACAAGAATATATACATCGTTCAAGGGGAGATTTCTGTTGTTGTTGCTGCTATCAAGAGGAACTCTAGATGGAGTACCCATACTCCTTTGGTAAGTTGTCCAACAAGAACATTGTAATTATTTGAAATGTAGAACCTGATGTCCCATGATAGATATTTGAAATGATATTTAGACTGGCCATATACTGACCTTAGTCACTCCATCTATGGTGATTGTAACATATCAGATTTGTTATAAAGCCACATTTAATACCATACAGTATGTTTCTCAAAATTCTTGAATATTAAAATGAGGGAATAAAGTTATTTCTGAAATTGGTAAGGCGATAAATATTTTCATGTTATGGCCAGTAACTGATAATTCTGTACCATTTTGTCTCAAAGTAAAAATAAAAAATGTAATCAGTCGTTTAAATGCTATAACAGGGTATCCGCGGGGCATTAGAAAGCATTAAAAGTCATTAAATGGGTTTTGCGAAAATTAAGGCCTTAAATGGCATTTTATTCCTACAGGCATTACATTTTTTTTAGACAGTTTTGAAGAAAAATAATACTACCACTTTATATTGAATATAGCCTTCATAATGAATAACTTTGATTTGCTGTCGTAAAATATGTACATTGGTGTGATACACGCGCGGAACCAGTTTGGTAATGGCCTCCGGCCGGTGCAAAATTGTGGTAACGCTGTTTTGGACAGCGGCGGGCTGGGACCTGGAGACGGAAGGCTGCATCAGTGTTGCCAACTTAGCAACTCTTCAGACCCCTTTTGCGAGTTTTTTCCAAGAAAACGCGTTGTGACGAATATACTTGTTAACCTGATCTAGCTTCCGAGATCCCCTGGTACTGCCGCGCGAGATCTTGCTTTCCTGCCGCCGCTGCTGCTGCAGACGTCTGTCACAGCACCTCTCTCTGCGTCTGCTGTTCAGTGAGTGGCTGAGAGGAGCAGCGCATTCAGTTGAGGCTGTGCGCTCTGTCAGAGAACAAATAAAATAGATGCTATTGTTTCTAACCTGAGTGATTTTACGTGTACGTATAGCCAAAATCACACCAACAGTCTTTATCTTATGTGTATGGTGATTTTTGTCAGACAACGTCTCGATTATAAATCAGGGACCGTATTCACAAAACATTTTATCTTACCACTAAGAGTTCTCCTAAATAGCAGTAAAAGTTCTTAGCTAAGAGTTTTCTCTTAAAACCTATTCACAAAGCTGCTGAGACAAACTTTTACTAAGGAATAGACTGAAGTCTTAAGCTAAGAGTAAGGGCGGGGTTGACCTCGTTGCTATGGAGTATACACACAGTGATTGGCTGATGGGGGAGGAGTCAGCGATTTAATCATAGAAATATTGTAGAATGAGGTGTCATGTTTCCACATTAAAATAAAGGTTTTAAAATACAAATGTTGCCCTATTCAAATAAATATTTTTTAATAAAAATGTTGCCATAGTCAAAATAAAATGTTGCCATATTGTTGCCATAAAGCTTTTAAAATGTAGTCCAGTGTCACTAATTAAACTAGTATATACAGTTAATTGTCCACCTCTTGGATGTCTGCATCTCAAGAGAATGCAGAATTCAAGCGACAAATTATGTTTTATAAACAAAGTTTGGAAGGAACACATTCAAACGGTCTTTCTAATCAGCTCGAGAGGAGGAATATATACACAGACGAGAGCCGACTCGCCTATAGTTACTTCGACGGTTTTTCTGCATCCCTCCGCCAACCCGCTCCTCTCTCGGCTGGGGATATGGGGAGAACTTTGGTTTTGGGCTAAATTTCAAGCTCGGAGCCCTCGATCCCCTTGGACAGCACACCAAATACACTTATTATATATATATATATATATATATATTTATTTTTTACTCTATTCAATCATTTGTAAGTGTGAACTCATGAAAACCACTGGCACAGGTAATCAGACAATATTTATTTATTTGTTAAAGATTTTTTTTGGCGTCTCATCGTAGATTCAAATCTATAAATCAAATTGTATTGCATTTATGAAGAAAAGGTTCAGCATCCAAGGCTCTATTGCTATTCCCTCAATGGTGTACAGTGTCTTTGGGTGGATTAGGACTGTTTGTGATTTGGTCTTAGTGACTTAGGAGTCCTCTTGACTACTCCTAACGTTTCACAGACTTAGGAGCTAGTTTTAGCGCTAAAATGCTTTGTGAAATACTCTTAGAGCAAAAATTTAGGACTCCTAAAATTAGGACTGACACGGCCATTATTTTTAAGAGTTTCTCCTAAATCGGCAAGTTAGGAGCTACTTTTAGCCTTAAGATGTTTTGTGAATATGGCCCCAGGATTTTAGCGCTGGTTTAACATGTGGCTTGACATTAACGCTTGTCCATTAGTCCGGGATTAGTGGATTTTTGAAGGGGCAAATGAAAGCGAATTTTACTTGCCCGGCCGGACAAAGACCTGATTAAAACGTAAATACAAAAAAAAAAACGCGAGAATGACTGATTTTATTACATTTAGTGTAAGTGGCGATCGATAGTGGATAATAATAATAGGCTGTATAATGTACTGACGGTAACAGGTTGAGCGAAGCACACACAAAAAGAAACTCAGTTAAACATACTGCGGTAAAAATTCTAAATGTGGAGTTTTTATAACTTGATACAGGTAAACAAAATTGCATGACCAAGAATGCTGTGTTCCTAAACAGGCTACCATCACGATTAAAAACGTGACACTGATTTCATACAACAGTTCAGTTAACAAATATATAAAATGTATAAAAACATATTAAGTCACTTACATTTTAGAAGGAACATTGACTGTTTTTGTTCTATTTTAGCAGCGAAAATAGTTTCAAACAAAGATCACAGCAGAACCATAGCGTAGCAACACTCACCCTGCATTCCAATGTGCATACTATCCGCCTTAAATGGTATTGAATATTACTATATTACATATATACTTTATGTCACATGCTATTTAGGATGGATAGAATACACATTGAGATGCAGGCTCAGCCTTGTTTTCGTTACTGAATGATTCAGCGTTTTGAACAAATCGATTGAGTCAAAGATTCAATGACCCATTCATAAACAACTACCTCGTTCTTGAATGAATCAGCCATTGGAATGAATCAGCCATTGGAATGAATCGTTTGAATGAATGACTCACTTATTAAGATGGTTACTTGACGCCACCTACTGGTAGTTTAGTTTAATTTTTAAAAGTATCATTTCCCCCCCAACATTTCTTACAATTCCATAACATTATTTAATGCAGTTGTAATTTTTATTTTATTGTAAATTTGTAAATGATTTAATTTGATTATCAGCCCTTTGTGTCTTATTCCAATTAAATTTATTGATCGAATTTAAGAATTTAAAATGAAAGATGAATCATACATTTTACAAATCACACAAAGATTTCACAAATCTATCACAAATATGCAGATTTAAATATGTCAAAGCTGCAATATTCTGAAAGGATATTGCTTCAGAAATTTTTAATTTACATTTACACCACAAAAAAAATCCTTTTTTTTTTTTTCGGACAAGCAACTGTTTTACTCGTACAAGTGAATGACAAGGCTTAATGTCGAGCCGTGTTTCAGTCACCATTTCATATTGTCTGACAACAAAAACAGAAAAATATATAGATGAAACAATTTTATTGGGAATTTGGCTGTATTAAAATGTTATTTGAGCAAAAAGGGTTGCAGCAGAGAAGCAAACAAATGTAAAGGGCTGACACTTGGCAGAATGCGAATGCAACAATGACATTTATTCAATATTGAATATTCTAATTGCCGTATGACGTCATCTATCGTCTTTTAGCGACATATATATATATATATACGGCATTAAAAATAAAAAGCATTAAAAAGCATTAAATTATATTTGATGAAACCTGCAGAAACCCTGTATAAGTGAATTTAGGCATCACAACTTTTAAATTTGAGACGGGCTAAAGATTACATTTAACTGTGTTATGTAAAATGTTTTTTTAAGATCAAGTTGAGTTTTAAATGATGGCAAAGGTAAATGTATTAATAATAATAATAATAATAATAGGAGAAATTAGCATGCACAATTAAATATCCAATATCGACCCATATAGAACATCATATCACCAATCGATGAAAAATCTCTAATATTGGTCAATAACGTATCCATACATAATGATCCCATATTTAAATTACATAAAAATATCAAATGATATTGTTGGTGAAATCATAACATGCCAAATTGTTGCTAACTAGAATGCGAAAATGATTTTCTCATTCTTTCACAGGATGAAGAACAGGATCCACTACTCAACAGCTTCAGCCACTTGAAAGAGACCCTCAATAACATAAAAGGTTAGTCATGATCAAACTCAGGATTCCCGTACACGAGTAATTAACAAAGATGGTAACTGAAAAAGGTGTCTGTCCTTTAGTAGTCAGTTTATCCAGCCAATTTTGTAACAGTAGCTGTTGAAATGCCCTTCTCCCCCTCAATCCTAATAATACAGATTTTTGTTGATGAGCCTTAAACGCAAGCAAAATTATAAGTTTTTGCATTCTGCCATAGCACCATTACTTCTTTTCCTTTATTTAAGACTAGACTGAACCACGTCAGACGGGATCAAACTAAACAGACTCATTTAGCATTCGCAAAAGTGCTTCTTTCCTGCTACAGAACAAAAGCATATTTAACCAGGTGTATGCTAAATTTCCTTGGAGAAAAGGGATGGCCTTTTCAAATCAGTCAATATTATCTTTCTCAATGTCTTACTATTAGGCTTTTATGCCACCTTATCATTTTTGGGGTCCCATGGAAGCTGTGTCAGTGTTTGTTCATTTAGTTATCCAAATGCCTCTTAATGAATAGGACAGCTAAGGTAAATGTTATGCTTAGTTTTATGCAATTGTTCCTCTGTTCAAAAATAAATGAAAATTCTTTCTTAGTGTGATGTTCTCAAATGTAAAGGGGTATTGTCATCATGTTATAATTGCTGCTATTTAACAGTCATAGTCTCATTATGATTAAAATAATTCTATTTTTTTGAAGGTGCTGGGAGTTCCTATATAAGTTGAGAGAACTTTATAGTAAAATATTACTTGAATTATGAAATGAAGTGCTCACTTATGTCCACAACAGTGACATCTATGGCTTGTTTACAGAATTACACTAGAGTCTTAAGAGCTTTTGAGTTCAAGTAACATTAGTGTAACTTTAATGAGTGTGATGACTGATTAAAACAAGCCCTTTAGACTGTCTTTTAGTCAAGAGGGGCACAAACTATCTCGACTAACATGACTTCCCTTTGGTAGCTGAAAGTCCTGCTAAGCATGCCAACTTGATTCATCATAGTGAATTTCTGTGTATTAATGGAGGGGTGTGAGTTGATGAGATGTGCAACAGCTCTCTACTCTGTCTGCATGTCGTCATGCCTCTGTAATGGAAGCCCTGGACAGGGAGTCCTCTCTCTGGAGAATACTGCTGCTCAGAGATGGACAGGAGCGGCTGTGTCTGGACCCAGGCAGAAATCTGCCAAACTCCCCGCTCTGACCCACAGCAAAGGCCGTGTTATTTCTCTTGCACTGTTGAGCAAGTGTTGATTTTCATTCCCCTACTTCATGATGAATAAAATGGATGATGTTTGCTTGTTTCCAAGCCTAGGTACACTGCCGTTCAAAAGTTTGGGGTCTGTAATATCTCTTATGCTCACCAAGTCTGCATTTATTTGATTAAAAATACAGTAATATTGTGAAATAGCATTACAATTTAAAATAAGTTTTCTATTTTAATAAAAAAAAAAAAGTCATTTATCCCTGTGATGGCAAAGCTGAATTTTCAGCATCATTACTCCAGTCTTCAGTGTCACATGATCCTTCAGAAATCATTCTAAGATGCTGATTTGTTGGTCAAGAAACATTTCTTATTATGAATGTTGAAAGCAGTTGTGCTGCTTAATATTTTTTGTGGAAAAACAGGATCAGGATTCTTTGAAGAATAAAAGCAACATTTATTTGAGAGATATTTTTTAAATAGATTTTATAAATGTATTTATTGTAACTTTTGATCAATATAATGCATGCTTGCTGAATACATGTCTTAATATCTTAAAAAAAAAAAACAGTATTGTACGATAGAAAATGAGTCATGAGTAATGATTTTCAGCCATGATTTTCAGTTATGCTCATCCTTTGATCAATAAAAATCTCAAAGCTATAAGCAAATAACCAGCCTTTACCTTGCCGATTGCCTTGTTTTACTATTTGTCTCTTAATAATAGATCTAAAACGGTAAGCATTTAGTGAGTAGTGCGCAAATATTGCTCAGTGCCTTTTTCAAGAATGATAAAATAGGTTGAATTGGGTCTGATCATATTATGTTTCCAGTGTTTTGGCTCAGTGTACCGTGAATCAGATTTTATATACGTATCTCTTAAATAGCCCAGCTGTCTTCTTAATGAAAGCCTATAATTCCATTTACATTGTGGCCATTTTATTTTAGCCAACAACAAAAGATACCGCCAAAGGAAATGTGGATTAGCCCCAAAGGTTTACTAGCCACTTTCGCTGGCTTGATAAAGGTTTCATTCTACTTCCTCTGCACCAGCCGCTTGATTGGCAGGCACATGTGCCGTATAGCGGCAGAATGCAGCTGGAAGTATATCATCTGCAGTTTAGGTTGGGTAAATATAGCAGGGAGACTTGTCAACCCGAGAGATGGATTGTTCTGGGAAAGGAAGTGTTGTCTCTCCCTCCACAAAAAAGTGTTCTCTTGAATGAGGCCATTTTTGTATTTGTGAAACAAAGAGTTTCCAGTCCTGTTTAGTACATCAGAAACATGTGTTGGTACTTATGCTACATCACCTGCGTGTACACTACACCTGATTCAATAAGTGTTTTTGGTCAAATGTGCTGAACAAGATTGAAATGTTTTCATATTGTGAAGTTTTTCCCCCCACAAATTGGATTTGCATGTTGGCAAAATTCTTTAAGTAGCAGATTAAATAGAAATTGACCTATTTCAACAGGTATTTAGGTTACATATTGTTATAGATACTATAAGTACCCTACTTTTTTTTGACTGACATACTGAAGTCATCGCTGAGTATTCGATTTGTCTTTTGTCTTGGAATCTCAAGCATGAATTTGGTGGTGACAGCAATGATCTATTTCATCTGGTGTTATTTGCACAGGACTCTTGGAGTGAGCTGCGCTTAGTTGCTGATAAGCAAGCCCAGACTGAATCTGCAGACTTTTGCATTTTCTGTCTTGATTTGAGGGAAAATTATATGGAATGACTTTAGCTGTTGTCGTCGTCAGTGACTGACTTTATTCTGTGGATAAGAAGACAATGGGGTCTATTGTCCTTGTTCCATAGAAGAAAAAGTCATGCAGGTTTGTTGCGACATGAGGATGAGTAAATGAGAATGTTCTGTTTAAGAAGTATTTTGCTCTTATTGGTAGCTGAAAGCATTTTCAAATTAGCCTAAATATATTTATATTTTCTCTAAGTTTTAATAAAAAAATGGATAAAGTTATAGTTACCTCCAGGACCATTATTTTAATATATAATATTTAAATTTTTGCCAATTTATAAAATAAACAAAGTACAATAGTGCTGTGTTGGCACCAGAAGCCAGTCAGATGTTCCTGTTAATCCTGAACCCCCCTGGAATTACAAACAAGCAACTTGGGGTGACAAATGAATGTCAGTGCGTTCTGGGGTTTGTGTTTTTCTGCAAACAGCTTTTAGACTGTCCGTTTTTGAAATCCACAAACACTGGTATTGGAGAAATGAGCTTTAGATCTTGTGTCTAACTTGGTGGACAACACCTCTACGAATCTATTGGTTTTGTAAGAGATATGTTCTAGCTATGAAACGCGGTCTGTTTAACATTAAATTGAGAACTAGGATTCAGTATGAGGTCAAGTAATTCTGTTGGATATTTTCGATATCCACTCTACATCGAATATCGTACCGTTAAGGCAAAAAGTGGGGAAGGAAACGACTGTTGGAATGAAGATGTCTCACCTTCTCATAGTATTCACTTTTTATACACTAGTCAGCCCAAGCTTTAGTCCTTTAGAGCTTTGGATCTTCCTCCAACCCTCCCCCTCCCTTCACGTCAAAGGTCAGGTTTTTGACAAGTCTGTAGAGGAAGCCAACAGACTAAATCCTCTCATTTTTATTCATACAAATACAGGTTTAAAGACGCCACCTGGTAGATCCAATACCGGAGCTTTGTTTGATTGACAACTCTCTCACTTACCCTGTACTCCTAGCCTCTCGTTTGGTTTTCAGGTACTAAAGAAATTCCTCCTCTAATAGGTTAGACCACACCACCCGATGACTGGATGTCGACTAAGTTTTGTAGTAAACATTGCAGTGATACTTTGATCGCTGGTTCTTTTCAGGCACTTTTTGTAATCTCTTCATCTCCTGAACAAAGGGCTGTGGAGGAATCCTTTGACTGTGTCTTCTTGATTAAGAAATTTGCCATGCCTTTGACAGACCCTGAGTACAGTATTCGCAAGTTCTTGTGTCTGTATGTATGTATATTTGAAACTATACTTGACATCTCAAGTAATTTCTGCTTTGGTTGTGAGCTTTTCCCCAAGGATGCTAAGCAATTTGGGACAAACAAAATTAACTGGATCAGTAGCAAGAAATTATAGTTTGCTTAAAGAAAAAAGCCCAATTTTAGGTCCCCTAAATTTTTTAGTATTGTGATATTGTTTTTATGACAGGGGATAAACATCTACTTTAAGAATGTGTCTTAAAGGGTTAGTTCACCCAAAAATGAAAATTCTGTCATTAATTACTCACCCTCATGTCGTTCCAAACCCGTAAGATCTTTGTTCATCTTCGGAACACAAGTTAGGATATTTTTGATGAAATCCAAGAGCTTTCTGACCTCCGATAGACTGCAACGTTATCACTTTCAAGGCCCAGAAAGGTAGTAAAGACATCTTTAAAATTGTCCATGTGACTTCAGTGGTTCAACATTAATGTAAGCGAAGAGAATAATTTGTGCGCAGAAAACAAACAAAAATAACGCCTTTATTCAACAATTTCTTCTCTTTCATTTCAGTCTCCTTTGCTGTTTGCGTAGTGAACACTGTGCAGCGCTTCCGGGATCTACGTCCGAACACCGGCTCGTTATTGGACAGCTCATGCGTCAACATCACACGCATGCGTCGTGGTGCTCACATGTACAGTGTCGGCCAATACTGAGCCGGCGGTCTGACGAAGAACCTGGAAGCGTTGTACTGTTTACACTACGTGAGCAGCGTAGGAGACTGACATGGAATTTATGTTCCGAAGATAAAGGTCTTACGGGTTTGGAATGAGGGGGAGTAATTAATGACAGAATTTTAATTTTTTGGTGAACTAACCCTTTAAGAACTAGTTTAATTACCCCTTTGCTAATTGCTTGTTGGTCAGTCTTACTTTTCAGATTCAGATTAGACAATCTACCTCTTGTAACTGAATTAAAAAAGTTAGACAAACTTTTCAGGTCTAGTCTAAGCAGTTTATACAACTGGCTGCTGGTGTCCTCGGTTTCAGTCTCAACACACACATGTACAGTGAACTATAGCTCAAGGTCAAGTGTGAGCTGTCTCAGGCGAACAGCTGTGCCTGTGCTGGCGTCCCAACAGGGGTTTCTCCTGGGGCACGTGGGAATATCCTGCTCCTTTGAGGCCCTGTGGGCTCCTCTGCCATTTAATATGTGCTTGTATATCATACCTACATGATCTGCAAGAATGTGTTCTGACAAACAAACCGAAAAGAGCATAATCATAAGTCTGATCAGACCGACACAAATGCAAATGCGTTTACTCACGATGGCAAATGGAGCAAATAAATTCACTTTGCCCTTCGAGGGGAAGTGAGAGGAACAAACATGAGGGTCTGCCACTCATGTCCTTGGTAACATCATCTAAGATGGCAAACAAATAGAAAGTAGAGTGTGAGTGTTCTCAATATCAATGTGATGAATGCTCCCTCAGGGGAGTCACTTAGGGTTTAAAATTACAGAATAATACAGACAGAAAGAACAGTAATGACTTACAGGACAGATATTAGGAAATAATTTAATTCGTTTTATTTCTTTACAGCATGTTTTGCTTTTTCAATTGATTGTCACATTCCGCTTGAGCTTTTATTCTATATGCTCCATATTTGTCTCATTTTTAAAGCCAGCATAAAATGGAAGTTGCACTAGTCTCTTCTTCCCTATTGTGATGTATATCTGAGTGAAACCACTTCATGAACAAGAAAAAATGTAGGATGGGACTTGGTTTTGTCCATCTGGAATTCATTGGATAATTTGGTCTATGTGGTTTGCAATTGCTATGATGTCATGTGAGTTTAAAAAAATAAGGATGTGCTTGGATAAATCAAATACTGCAATATTCCATTAAAAAACAAAACAATTGTCAATTTTGATTTCATGGTGAAGTTGTGGGTGCACAGGTAGTTTAAGGAAGTAGTTAAAGCTGTAAAACTACTCACTACTTTTGCATTCATCTGACCATGGTGGGACACATTTCTTGGTGGTCCTTTGCATAAGATATGTTCTTGCATTTCAGAGTAGTCCGTGCAAACTAATAGCTGAAACACAACATGCTATCAGCTAATTGAAGCAACAATGTTAAAATATTGACGCAAAAAAATATATAAGATTAATCTAGTCAACCTCACTGAATTCAGCATGAGGGATGGGTCACGATGGTTGGCTAGTCGACTAATCGTCCAATAACCATAGTTAAAACGATGTGACAGACTGTCAGATTTTGTCTTGAATCCTACAAAGTGACCAACAGTAATTGGTCACTTGAGCAGATTTGATATTTGGCTTGTGCTGACATTGCGCCATATTGTGCCATATTTTGATACATACGTAATGTCCAAACTATTATCATTAACTTCTAATGCTAAGCTGAATGTTTAAAGGTAGGGTTACTGTCCGATGTGAATGTCAAAGAGATGAGATAGGAGCCTAACCTGTTGAATAGCGAGAGGTTCACTGGAAGGAATTTACAACTGCTGTCCCCTGAGGAGGGAGGCCTCCTTCCATTACGTCCAATCTGCCGTCCTAGGTTTCCATCACAAAACAATTCTCAACTGTTCCTGGATCCTCTTTGCCGTTTTAATGAGAGATAAGAAGAGAATAGTTGCTAATGTTTTAACCTTGTAACTGATACTGCACATTGCTTTCAATTTCTTTTTCAATTTCGCGTGTATGTTAATGTATTCCAATTATTCACAAACAGGGTGCTTATGCACACTCATTCACAATTTACATAATCCCCGCCCATGAATTACATGTGCAGAAATGCTGTGGGATCTTCTGGACTCCTTTCTCAGGTTTGGCTCCAGTATATTGCATAAATGCAAAAGAGACTAATTGGCCAGTGTTGAGGGGTAACTCATTACCCCTCAACATAACGCAAGTTATGTAATCAGATTACTTTTTTCAAGTAACTAGTAAAGTAACGCATTACTTTTAAATTTACAACAGAATATCTTGAGTTACTTTTTCAAATAAGTAATGCAGGTTACTTTGTTTTCCCATTTATTGACTGACAGCTCTCCTGTCGCCATGTTGAGAGAAATCGTAAGTGCAGAGGTGTTGTGTGCGCTGTGTAAACATGATGGTTATTCTAGACTAGTTCTAGACTAAATGTGAGCATGCATTTACTCATTTACTACTACTCTTGCCATCCTATTCTTCTGTATTCCTGAATAACAGCACAGCTGGAAGGCTTGTTTGTTTGAACTGTGCCCTCTACAGTACAGGCATGAATTTGCATTTCCTTAAGCCTGATGCTTATTCATTTCACTTTTGGTGGCCATTACGTTTGCCAAAAATAAAACTTTTCGTTGTTATAAAAATAAACAAACAAACAGCCCAGCCCAGATGAGAAAAAGTAACGCAAAAGTAATGTGTAACATTACTTTCCATTATGTGTAATGTGTAACGTGTAACATTACTTTCCAAAGTAACTAACGCAATTAGTTACTTATTTAGAGAGTAATGCAATATTGTAATGCACTACTTTAAAAAGTAGCTTCCCCCAACACTGCAAATGACTAACAAAAATGATCCAATTAAAGCACTAATATAACTTTATTTGTCACACTTAACTAATTGGTTAACTTATGAATTATTATTTATTATTATGGTAAATCGCATTATCAAAATGCCGTCATCAGTTTCCCTAAAAAAAAAACCCACACAAAATATTTGGATAATTTACACACCATTTATGCACATTGGGAGAAGGTGTACTTTGATGTATTTTTTTGTTTTGTACCAACTAACATTTTGAGAATGCAAACACTTTCATGAATCCAAAAAAGTATGTCAGAACAGCTTTGCAAATGTTTTACAAAAATTTATTTCACGAATGTGGCCCGATGTGAGATGGGGAAGTAATGTTATGTTTGCGTAACTTGTTTGAAAACAAAACGTTAATTTTGCAATTCTGTTTGATGACACTACTGGTGACTGAAGTCACTTTAGATTCAGTCCTGTTAGCTAGAATCCTGAAACAAAAACTAGAAAAAAAATATGCTTTGGTTGTAACATGGTTGTAATTGCGTAGAAAAGACTCTACTGTAGCAGCAGCGCTTGGGCTTGAATAATGAAATGCATCGGTTGAAGTTGTGCAGATGCTTTTCCGAAGGTGTGTTGAAGTGTTACTTTAGCTCTGTAAATCCACAGTACATGCTTCATATGCAAGTCATCTGTCCCTGTGGTAAGTTTAACACCCATAGCATTGTACTGGTGTCACTCGAGGTGGCAGCATGCTCATCATGGCCCCTGTCCCGCTGTAATAAAACGCTCCATAAGTCGTGATGATGGATGCTTGTCTCCTGTTTGCCAAGCAGCAACCCAGCACTGGTTAGTAGCTGTAAATCTGGCCAGTTAACAGTGCTTTAACCGGGGACTGACAGTCAGGGCTTAGGCCCGGTGTTAGGTGGGGATGCAACTGCTGTCCTGTTTCAGAGCCTCTCAACAATGTGCTGAGTGCATGGAGGGGCCCAGCGCACAACTATTAATCATACCCTGTGCTATGAAAGGCTCACAAAGCGGGAGTACGTGTGTATGGAGGAGTTAGAGGTGCCATTGGTGGGGCGGTGATGTTGACAGGAACAGAGGACAAGAAGATGAAGCACAACAAGCCAGCCGACTCCATGCAGCTTGTCCACATCCCCGACCTAAACATCTAACCCAACCAACCCCGTGCTTTAAAGAGAAAACATTAAAATTCGTGAGCGGCAAGGTTAAAACAATTATAGGGGCCAGAGAAGTGAAATTATATATTCCACTTTTTCTAGGAATTTATAGGTTAAAATCTATGATTGGGAGGTTTTGTGACACAATATAAATTTTATGCACAGTATGTCAGTACCTTGTCAGTACATTTATTTATTTATTTGTTTTATTTTTACTTTTGCAGTTTACCAGAATTTATTAAAATTTATATTTAATTATGCATGCTCATTCCCCCTATTTTTACATTTACTTTATTATTATCTAACTCTCACCTAATCTTTAAAAACACCAATAATTTAGTGACACTTAAATGTAATCTCTAGCAAATGAATATCCATTTTTACACTACTTTTATACTTGGTTATCAGGCCATAACATGAAATAATTATCAGCTTATTGGTATCAACCAAAATTTCAGTCTATCCATTTTTTAAATGTAAACATAATCTCTCTATATATACTTCCCTTTAAAGTTTCGAGTTAGTATGAACTTTAAAAAAAACTAAAAAACTTTTATTTAGCAAGGATGTATTAAACTAATCAAAATTCAAATCCTGTTCTTTTGAACTTTCTATTCACCCTGAAAAAAAAAAAAAAATTAAGCAGCACAACATTGTTATTGTTTCTTGAGCAGCAAAACAGCATATTAGAATGATTTCTGAAGTATCATGTGTGACTGAAAACTGGAGCAATGATGCTGAAAATTCAGCTTTGCCGTCCCTTTAATAAATTCCATTTTTTAAATATATTCAAATAGAAAAGTCATTTTAAATTGCAAATATTACAGTATTTATCATATGTGATGAAATAAGTGCACCCTTAATGAGCATAACACTGAGTCCTAACCAGACGCGATGCGGTAAGATTCCAACGACAAGCAAGTTTGTCTGTCCACACCAGATACAACTACGAAATGCAGCACAATCAATCAAATAACACAGCCAATCAGAAGAATGTGTGGGTGGAGTCTCTCTGAAAGCGCACTGTGCACCCAATATAACCACAGAATCAAATTCATAAATGTTACACCATTTTAACATTATTAAAAATACATACTGAGTGACTGAAACAGTCTTTGTCATAATACACTTGCTTGTTCACATTGAGTTCACAGTTCTGAATGTTTTTCTTTCCTTTATTTTCAAGATCTGAGGTGAATTATCTATTGTCGATTCCAGTATGGCTATAAAGGTCACGCAAAATATTCAAACTCACATTAAATTCTTTTTACGTTAAATAAAGCACATAATCAGTACCTGAGATTTGTCATTCTTTGTATTTAGTTTCAGCCGCTACATCGCAAAATTAGAAAGCGTTTCTAAAATAGATTCCGCTATCGTTTGCCGCGTATCGCCGTTGTGGCTGATTAGGACAAAAACTCGGAACTTCTTGAAAAGATACCTTTTATTGCATGTTACAACGTTGCGTCGCGTCTGATTAGGACAAGGTGTAAGACTTTTCAAAAACATTTAAATACCTGTAGCAATAGACAAAAATGATCAAAGTATTAAAATGGGCTTAATGCAACTACTTTTTATTTGCAAAGACACTGTCCACCCTAGAGGATCATAGTGATTTAATTTTTTAAATGTAGCATTTTACCGTTTTGGTCTGCCCATTTGTCTAATTTCCTGCTTCATTGATTGATCCTGCTGTCACCTAAACATACTGTTGTTCTACATGGCACTGAAGAAAAATTGATTTGTACTTTAGGCTCTCAAAATAGTCAAGCTCCTTAGAGTGGCGAAGACATGCAAATTGACTCAAGTTACACTGGCAGCTTTTGTTGTGAGGTCTGCAGTAATCCCTCATCAGCGCAGCAGATGATGATTAGCAAACAAGACTGCTTAATTACTTTCTGCCTTCTGAATTAATATTACTCTCATGTAAACAGACGTTCTGCTGATTTGAAAGCACTGTTTGTATGCAGCATAAAATCTCCTTCAAACTGGCTTTGGGGCATGAGAAGCTCATGATGGGGAGTTTTCTTCAGTAAAATAAAAGACAACATTTTGCTCAAAGAAGATGACTGCCATTTTAGGACCATTAAGATTTTATTCTCATTACCGTAGTTCATCCACATTTTATGTTTCTCAATTTTTAAGTGGTGATTCTCATACACTCATACCTAAATGCAGTTTTATGTTACAGTTTGCAGTTCAGTCTGTTGTACCTTCCTAATGTGAGATGTCAGCTGTAATTGGCAGAAGGATTGAGTGTTTTTGTGTGGCTGTTTTGGATTGTTCTTTAATGTTCTGTTAAGCATTCTTATGAGGTGGTAATTGGTCCAGGGTTGAGAGACTTGTGCTAGACGCCTGCTCGCTTTGTTACCGCTGAAGGAGAGGGCACTGGCCCCTAATAACTCCACATTGAGAGCCGAAGTCATTCTAAACCTGAGGGGTATTAAGGTAGGTTTTGGGCCATTTCAACACCTCTGCCTTCGTCCCTCAACCCTTTGTGTGGTGACCTGTTGACGGGAGAGTTTGCATTTCCAGGACTTACAAAATGACCAGGTATCTGCAGTTTCTGCAAGTGCCATGTGCTAGTTTTTGATGTGCAAATCATACTGTTGCTATGTTTAACCAACAGGAGGCCAGGGTAAATTTAACTAATGCTGGGTGGCTCAATTGTGTTTTTTATGGGTTGTTTTTATCAGCTGTATTGTTGGTGTCTCCTGCCAGCGTGGTTTCACATCTGATCAATCATTTTGGAGAGAGCCCATTTGTCATAACAGAGAATGTCCACTAGAAATGCTTTTGTAGCCTCTTGAATCCCAGTAAACCAGTAAGGTGCTAAGTTAAAGGAACACTCCACTTTTTTTGAAAATAGGCTCATTTTCCAACTCCCCTAGAGTTAAACTGTTGCGTTTTACCGTTTTCGAATCCATTCAGCCGATCTCCAGGTCTGGCGGTACCACTTTTAGCATAGCTTAGCATAGTTCATTGAATCTGATTAGACCGTTAGCATCTAACTCAAAAATGACCAAAGAGTTTAGATATTTTTCCTATTTAAAACTTGACTCTTCTGTAATTACATCGTGTTCTAAGACCGACGGAAAATAAATAAAGGTATTTAAATGTATATTACAGTATTATCAGTATTTAATGTTTAAAAGTTTTTGTCAGTAAGAAATTCACCTTTCATTCACCTTTCAACACCACATGATCCTAAACATACCGCCAAAAGAACAACGCAGTGGCTTAAGGATAGGAAGGTGAATGTCTTGAGTGGCCAAGTCAGAGCCCTGACTTAAATCCTATAGAAAGTCTGTGGATGGACTTGAATTGGAATTTGACTGAACTTGAGCAATTCTGCAAGGAAGAATGGGCAAATATTCGCCAATCTAGGTGTGCAAAGCTAGTACAGACATAGACAAAGTGATTAATGGCTGTAATCAAAGCAAAAGGTGGCTCTACGAAGTATTAAATCAGAGGACTGATGACTTTTCCAATCTTTTATTCTACTTTTTAAATTTTTAATAATCCTCCAGAATGTTTTAAAATGTTATTTTCACTTTGATGAGGGTTATAATGTGTACATACAGCTCAAAAAAGTTAGACTTAATTTATTTTATTTTCCAGGGTGTAATGTGAGAAAAGGTATTTTCACAGGGTATGATGACTTTCTATAGGCACTGTACATGCAGGAGACGTAACTATAAGTGTCGATCACACTGAATCTCACTAAATCTGGCTCACATGTAGGCCTAGCTAAATTAATAGAAAGCCTCTCCGGTTCTGACTGAAGCAATTACCCTTTGATAGGTGTAAAAAGTATATCAGGTATTGTGCTTTCTGGTTTTGTCAATGTAAAGTTAACCAAAATCGTCTGTAATGCCAAAAGAGGAAAGGTGTGGGATTTAACAGTGTCCGATTTCATTGAGGATTGTAACATTAGAGCAAGAGTAGAGGTTACTCGGATTTTAATGACAATGGATAGTCTTATGATGTTAAGAGGGTTCTTTTTTTTTTTTTTTCTCAAGTCTGTTAGGCTGGAGAAATCAAAGCGCACAGCAAACCAGCAGTAGACTAAGCCCTGGTAGAGGGGGAATGGTCTGGGATGGGGGGTTTGCAGAAATAAGGGCCAATATTAGTATTTCAGAGGCAGCGCCTTGCTTGTGTGGCGTTCAGATCTTAAGCCTAGGGCGTCCCTGTGCGAATCCCAGACTGCCTTTATGGACTGAGCTAATAAACCTCTCCACACACACGCGCACACACACCCTGAACACAGCTGCTTGTTATTTCATGCCCCATAAGGACCCTGTGACCACGAACATTCTAATACACATTTCTAATTAAATAGGCATCGGTGTGTGTGTGTGCACTGCATTCAAGTCCAACTGTCTTGTTTTGCTCCTTGCTACACACACACACACATATACGCACACACACATATACACACACACACACACACTCAGATTGACAGGCTTATTGGCAAATAAAATTCAAACCACTCTTGCCTTGTCAATGCTAGGACAAACACTCCCTCAATGTCACACATACAGCATACACACAAAAGCAATAGTTTTATGGGCAGATGAGATTTCATAGTGAATGTTGACAGTGTTTTGGCCTTTCATATTCATTTTTCATTATTTCATATGTCTGACTGTATTTTATTCAAAACACAATTGAGTGAATCCCTGTTTTATTCTTACTCCTTTATTCAACATCATTTTTTTTTTTTTTGAAGAAATTTATGTCATTGAAGTATTGTATCATGAAGCCAAAGCTATATTTGGATAGAGATTAAGTGCATCCAGAGGATACAGGAAAATCATGTGTATTATTCAGAACCAATCAAACACTCTTTGCCCACATACACACTGCAGCTAAATGTGGCTGTCACTCATCTATTGAGTTGGTAATCCCATTCTGTAACAGTACTGGTTTGGATATTTACAGGAGTGACAACCGCTTTGTACACCTGAATTCACTCCTGGAAATCCAGGCAGTGACAACTGGGTTATTATTAAATACAGCACATTTAGTATGTACATAACGGAACAGAATATGCAACTCATTCACAGATTTTGATACAATTCTTGTTGTTGCTCTCACCACCCATTAGTTTAGTGGTAATCTGTACATTATGGCCTTAAGCAGTGGTTCTTAACCAGGATGCCGGGGTCTGCTTGAGGGCCTTAGTATCAGTAAACACCCAAAGGTCCTTCAAGATGACTTAAAATGATTTAAAATAAGACAAAACAAGCATTAACAACATTAATTATAAAGTAAGATGAATTATTGATTTATTTAAAAAAAAATGTTTTTGAAGAAATTTCTAGACTTGGAAAACAAACAAAGATGTAAATTAATAAAATCTTATAACTACATGGGCAGTTTTATAATGAATGAACATTTTTCAAAACTCTAAATTATTTTATAGAGTAGAAATTGTAATATTCTTATCCTTAATCATTATCCTGTGAATCATTATTCTGTAAGTCATTATTCTGTAAATCATAAAAAAAATTGAAAAGTAATGAATATTGTAAATGAATATTGTTGCTGACAATAGGTGGGCTCGGTGTCAAAGTTGAAAACCACTAGTCTAGAGAGGAGTAGCTTAACAAATGTAAACATGTCGACATTGGTTTACTAAAAATTGCTGGATGTTAATGTCTCCGGTTGCTAATATTTCTTTCATCAAAAATAGCTGACACCCAAATGGGATGTAGTGTTGGCATCCATGTTTCATATTTACAGCCATGAGACACCAAAACATTGCTGTGGTTATCACCATGTCAACCAGCACAGGTTCAAGAGCGAGTCCTGTATTTCATAGACATACAAACTCATTTAGGGCCTGTGGGGTTCATGAAGGCACAGGAGGGGGTCTGTGGAAAGTTAGTTAAATGTTGTAATGTTGTGATTTTTGTTTGCGCTGGTTGGTTTGTTTCAAGGCTAAGAAGTCTTTGTAGAATTATTTATTAAAAATACTTAGGGAGAAAATGAATGGGAAAAAATATTAGAGATCGACCGATATGTCGATTTACCGATATTTTCCCCGATATTTAAGCATTTTACCATAATCGGATATCGGTGTCGTAATAACGGATTTACCGATAAACGGCGCCATCTTGTGGATGTTTTGAGAATTGTGCGCAGGATCGCCATTACAGCGCATCTGAGGGGAGACGAGACAACGGCGTGCACATGTAAAGTATACTTACCTGCTTTACTGTAATTAGTAAACTTTATTTAACATAACAGCCATTAATGCACAAAATAGATGTTACATAAATGCCTGAAATGTAGCTAGTTTATCCAGCTTGTCTCTAAGAAATAGAGACAAGCTCACGGAGTCATAAAGATGTAACTTTGCATAAATTAAATAATACAGCCATGAATGAGCACATGTTGGAAATAAAAGCACTGAATTTACTTCTCTCTCTGTTGTCTATGCTCATCATTAGTCTCGTGAAGTCGTCTGCATTTTGCTGTTCACTCGGCGGGTTGATGCTCAGGAAATGCTCCTCCAGCACGGCCACCGCATGTAACTTTTAACAAGATTCACTTGTTTAAAACACCGTAATTATATAAACATTTACTATATAACCATTAATTCGCTAATACTGTAAACATTCAAGTAAACACAACTCTATGGAAATGATTTATTATCTCCGCGAGCGATCGCAGTTTGAGTATAGTTCTGTGTAAATGCATAGATAAGCAGCGCTTTGTCAGCAGATATTTCATAATGTAGAACGACAAAAACATTATTAATAATTCTGATATACCAGTTGAGAAATTCAATAAAATACGACGTATTGTTTGTTTTATTCCAATATTCCAGAGAATATTATTGTTGTTTAACATTATCCAGTGAATTGTTCTTCACTCTTTAGCCTATTAAACAGCTTATAAATCTACTAAAACTGTAGTTTAAAATGAAGTATCACATTTCTGCAAAGTTGATATGACTCCTGTCTTTGATTTATTTTCTCCATTTGAAAACATTACACGTTCTACATTTATTTTGCTTATTGTTAACATGTGTTGCTGCTGATGCTTTTTATAAATAAAATTTATTTTTGTAATATGAATGTTAAAATTAACAATTTATTGGTGTATAAATAAGATTTGTTTTCTATGCAAGGAGGGAGTGATTGTTATAAATAAAATGGTTTGTTCAGTTCAGTGGTGTTGTAATCATGTCAAAAACAGAAATATAACAGTAAATAAATATCGGTTCTACATATCAGTTATCAGGCACATAAACAAAAATGATCGGTGTCGGTTCTAAAAAATCAATATCGGTCGATCACTAAAAAATATCTCTACTCAGACAACAGAAATTGTTTGGATATAGCACATGTTTTGGAGCTTTCTGTGCTAAAATTTTGAGCCTCTGGGTCTCCTATGTCAAGCTGTGGCTGTCACTCAATCCTTAAAGCATCTTCTTACTCTCTTCACCTAATGAAAATAACTGTACTCTTTATCTGAAGGGGAGTGAATGTTTTTTTTTCTTCTTACTTTCAACTTCAGTTTCTTTAAAAAGACATGAGTACTACCGTAAAATATACAACAGATGTATGGAATATTTCAGGTCTGTGTTTGATGAGCCCGTGTGTTACCGACACTTCATTAATCACTGTTCATGGAAGTTGTCCAGTGACGGCCATCACTCTCAATTACTCTTCATTGAAATGCTGTGACAAAGCTCAACCGTACGATTAAAGGCCTTATGCCCGCTGCCCACTGTCGGCAAAGAACAGAACGCTGGCAAAGTCAATAACATTCAAGTGGCCTGGCATTAAAAAACAGATCCTATTTTAGGCCAGCAGCTGAGTTTAGAGCGGAGCATGTCGTAAAGGTGACATGGGTCAGAACTTTCTTGTCGCCGTCGGGGGAGAAACAGACGCTCTCAGATGATTAAACAACTGTCAGCCATTCATTTGAGGGGGGTGGCTGCATAAATATTCAATCGAAAGAGGTGACATGTGCGGCCATTCTTCTAAACCTGTTGACGAGCCCTTCTTAAATAGAATCAGATCAGTGCCGGCGATTACAAATTTTGACAAAAGCTGTCATGCTGACAGGGACAGGAGACTGTGGCTCGGGCAGAGCCCCTACAGCTGACTGGGGGACATGCTAACAACCCAGGACAACAAGGAGGTGATGACTGCTCTGGAAGCAAAATAGACCTGCTGGTACATTGGCGTGCCAACGGCCCTCCCCACGTGCTCATGCTTCTTTTACTGCCTTGCATGGTGCTATCCAGGCTTTGCAATTTAGTCTTCCACTCATAGACAAAGACTTAACAGTATTTGAAGATCTGGACATAATGCTGCGAATAGGGCTGAGTG
>RJVU01057857.1:3972758-3984286 GCA_003731715.1 Anabarilius grahami | reverse complement strand
AGATAGCTAGATAGATAGATATGATAGATAGATAGATATAGATTTATATATATAAAAAATAGTAATACATTAAATATGATAATATATTAATATATTATTTATATTCAGTGAAGCAATAGTCATTGCATACACTTTATATAAATAGCTCTGAAATTACCATTATTTCAACCAAACAGCCATTGTTGGTAGATTCAAAATATTAAATGTATGAATCAAAACAGTTAAGCTCTAGTTAAAATTAGGCATTTTCACAATGCAATATGTAATGCAACAAAAGCATTAATGATATTTAATTATTTTCATTTATATGCACTAATATATAACTAGGGATGCACAGATCCGATATTCAGCTCTGTATAAAAACAATATTCTAAGTCTTCCGAAGCCATTCGATAGCTTAATGTGAGGAAAAGATGAATATTCACATCATTAAATTAAAGTTCACAGAAACCCTTTCCTCTGCTGCGGCTGTCAGTTATTCTCCATTCAGCACTTAAACAGTGTGTCACATACTATTATGACAGTCAGCATAGTAAAACTCTTTCATTTCAAGCATTTCTATTATTATACTTGATCTGTAGATACAGGTCTATAGATTTACATAAAAATACTTTTATCTTGCTGGAGTTTATTGCTGTTTCTAAAAAATGTTGTACTCTCTACCGGGTGTCTGTTAGATCACAACTTTGGAGTAGTAACTATTATTTAAAACTGTGAAGAAAAAGGCTTAATAAACTGTTACAATGATGTATAACACTAGGAGTTGTGCGTACAGTATCTCTTCTTTTTATGGCCTAAAGTTTTCAATGTGGAGCGCTGCTCGTTGTGACTCCATGTTGCTTTAAAGCACATCATTCTGTTCCCAGGATGTGCATGAGCGATTTGTGCCACTGTATTGGAGCCTTTCGTATTAGTTTTGCGCACTGAAAGACTTATCCACTGAATTATCCACTCACCTATAATATATTAATATACTTTATAATAATTTTTTGTCATAGATTATAATTTATTTGTATTTAATTTGTTGTTTTTTCTCTATAATAAAGTGTGTATTTAGTGGATTGTGTTTAACACAATAAAAGAGTGATCATCAGTTCCACACACACAGAGGTATAGATATTCTACAGTGATCAATCAGCACTGGTATCAGATTGGTATCGGCTAATACTCTGAATTTTGTGTAGCGGAATCGAGTAATCGAAATTAATAGTTAGAACTGAACTGTTTTTGAATTGAAGTCATTAGAAATGTGTTGAAAGTATGAAATAGAATGAAATTAAATCAGTATTGAGATTAAACTTAACTAGCTCAACTGGTAGGGTCATAGATTCTCAGTGAATTTAGACCGATCCAGTGTGCACTTTGAAATCACTTTGAAGCATTTTCATGTGCCATTTCTTAGTATGTTTAGCACCAGTCCGTCTTGGTAACAATTGGTGGTTGTGTTTTGACTGACATAGCTGTTTTGTCACATCTCACCCCCCTGTTGAGCTGCTCCAGTATGCACAGGTCAGTCTTTAGCCATCCCAGTTATGCACATAAGCCTGTGTTGGTTTTAAACTGTAAAAATTCTTGCTAAACTGGCAGTGCTGGCGGTGGTTATGAGTGATGAAATCTTGACCCTGAATTTATGACCTGGGAACATGCACTGCTGTCTTTTTTTCCTTTAAAGTGGGCTCAGGGGTGGTGGGGGGAAGGGTACTGTGGGCTGAACTTGTGAACCAGTCGGCTGCCTTGTTACTGTTTAGTCAAGTTTAGGTTGGGCTAATCCTGGGCTCAATGCACAGATTCCATCGAACTCAACAGCACAGATATATGGGTCTGCTCTCAATATAGCAAGCTAATAAACAACACTCTTCTTTTTGCAGGGTTGGGGGTGTTTTTGCACTGAACAATGTAGAAAACGGCCTAGACTACTCAAATCTTTAAGGTTCTATCATCGTGTATAATTATTATTTTTTTTTTATGTACTCACATTTTGTTGATAAAATGAATCTCTTAATTGTCATTTAGGATGTGTTCACACATGGCAAGTTTGGTTAGATTAAAACAAAGATGGAGATGCCTGTAAAGGTGGGTCTTGATCAGCTTCCAATCATACTCTGTTGTGGTTCTGTCACAAAATACTATACGTCATAAAACGCAGTTGTTGTTATTAGGGGCCAAGCACCGAAGGTGCGTAGGCACCTATTGTATCCGTTGGCGTTCTTCTTCTTATTATTCTTCCCTTTCCGCCATAGAAGTCTCTGGCAGCCCATAGAACCGTATGGTAAAAAGTTGTGAAATTTGGCACACAGTTAGAGGACAGTCTGAAATGTGTCCAGAGCAAATTTGGAGTCTCTAACTCAATCACTCTAGCGCCACCAGCTGTCCACTCATGTTTATGTCAATAACTTTTAATTTTATTTTTTCCTCTGATTCCTTGGGTCAAGACGAATCGATTGCACCCTATGACGTCATTTTCCGTCATGAAAACTTTTCCGCCATTAAAACTTTTCCGCCATTTTGAATTTTCTGAAAAAAACTTTTTCGAACTCCTCCTAGGCCGTTACTCCGATTTTCACTAAAATTTAACCAGATCATCTTCAGGCCATGCCGACAAAAAGTTATTAAAAGCTTTTTGATTAACCCAACCGTTCTTGAATAACACTTGAGCACTCCAAGTTGGACTCAAGGTTATATCTCCGCCATGCTTTGTCATATTCAGACCAAACTTGGTTCATGTCATCACAAGCATGACCTTGAGGCATCTTGCAGCATTTCGGCGCAGCGTAACCTATTGGTGCGGAGATACGAAAAATGGCTATTTTTGCTTATAACTTCTGATGGGTTTGTCCAAAAATCATAAATGTGGTCACGTCAGATTCGGGGCATCATGCTGAGTGGAATAATATCCAATTTTCCCATATCGGCCATTTTGAATTATGTGCTAAAATGCTGTATTTTACGAACGTATTAGCGTATCGTTACAAAACTCGGTATGGGTCATCAGCACAATGCCCTGAAGGAGCCTGAGAAGTTTCGGACCAGCGCCAACTATTGGAGAATGTTTTTTCATATGCTTATAACTTTTGATCTGGTTGACTTATTTTGACGGGAGTCACGTCTTCTGAATCCTTGCCGAGTCCAACGATACCAAACATGCTAGGTTTCGACTTACGGTTTGTGCGGCGTGGTGATTTAGCGCTTAAAAACCCGATTGCGAATATCTTCAAAACCGTTAGTCCGATCGAGACGAAACCAGCATAGGAAACATGGAACCTAAGCTGGTTAACTAAATATCATAGCTCAAATGTCAAAATTTTGTTAGGAAGTGGCAAAAAAATCTAATCAATTTCGTCCATGGGTCATTTTTTATGATCTCATACATATAACTGTCTATAACTCCAAATGAAATGAGATATTTGCACCAAATTTGACACACACATGTATGGGATCACCTTGAGGACACATAAAAAAAAATTGGTTGGATTGTGCCTCTTGGTGGTGCTATAATTTAACAAAACATGAAATTGCCATTAAGTGCAATACAGTATTATGATATAAAATGTTCTATTACATGAATGCATTGGTGTACCATTACGAAACTCAGTATGTGTCATCGGCACCATGCTTTGAAGATTCTCAAATGGTTTTGTGACAGCGCCACCTTGAGGTCAAATGTTGTAATAACATTTATTAAAAATGCCAATAGCTTTATGAAAATGTGGCCTATTGTAATGAGACTTGTCTTATTAGATTCCGTGGGTCATGCTGAGAACATTGATGCCAATTTTACAATAGTCAGCCAAACTTACTGTCCACCATTTTGATTTTCTTTAAAACCTACTTTTTCAAACTGCTCTTAGACCATTCGTCCAATTTTCACCAAAATCGAATCATATCATCTTCAGACCATGTCGAATAAAAGTTATGGATTTCGTGTTGATAGACGAAACCGTATTCATATACCACAGCGAAGAATTAGAGGCCTGATGCCAAAATTACTCTCGAAGCTGTATCTCTGCAATGCTTTGACATATTGACACCAAACTTTGCGATTGTCATTGTCACCTCACTCTGACCATACCGCATGAATTTGGTCACAGCGCCACCTATTGGTGGAAAGTGATAAACCAGTAAATCTTAATTATTGACTTTTTTTTTATTTTTTTTTTATTCAACTCTTTTGCCTAAAAATATCTTAATAGGTCTTTAATTGCTCACTGTTACAGTTGGTCTGATGCTCACGGCCGTGTTGGCTGGCTTGTTGTGCCGCTTTTGTGCTTGGCCCCGTAAATGCTGCTTGCAGCTTTAATTTTCTTTATGTTTGGTCTTAAAAATGACAGTGTGAATGCTAAGCAAACCAGGACCAAATGTATAATTTTCTTTGTGGTCTGAACTAAAAGATACTCAGTTAGGCAAACTGTTAGATTCATTTTAATGAATAGTTTATCTTATGTCATTGAAGAATCGTGAGGAACCAGTCACCCATGGTAAAAGTCATTTGTCAGATCTCCATTTCTTCTGCCTATGATTGACCATCTCTTCCCCAACACACTTTTGGCCATTTTCTTTTAAGGTGACAAAGGGGATAGCCAATTGTTTTTCTGTTTATCAGAGGTGACATGACCATTGGCGCAAGTGGGCGAGGAGGCCCACTGTTGCCATAGCTAAATATACATCCCTGACAGCTTCATAATAGGTTCCAGGAAGTTCAGTTGAAAATAAAAACAAAGCAACATTTCTAGCTGATTGGTTTTGAAAGGCCGTTTTTCCTTGCTGAATGGGAAAAATGTGGACTTCAGCATTCCATGGCAGTGATGCCAGTCGGATTGGATAGGCGCAGCCTTGCGTGTGCAGAATGAACGGGCTGAGATGGAGATGCAACAGACTGCAAAAACTCGATTTATGGGAAAGTGTTCTGTCACAAGGCACAAAGAAACAAAACAACACATGATAAATGCAGGGATTTGATAAGTTTGTTAAAGTATGGTGTAATTATTCACAGTCCTTCTTTACATAGTTCATCCAAAGAACAAATAAACAATATAAAATATTCTACACTGAGTCGTTGAATTGTTGTGCATATCATATGCCATCCTTTTATCTCGGGACTGGCTAAAAAAAACTGGGCTAGTTGACAAGTGTGAAATGGAATGAGGGTCTCAATTATGCACTTATAAACTAAGCCTAGCAAAGCCCGTAATGTAAGCAACATTGTGTCAAGATAGTCTGAAATCTTCAGAGCATTGTTGGCATGTGGATTCTGATTCCTTTTAATTTTTCAAATACAGTTTTTCAGACAAAAGTCATATAAAATGTTAAGTGTGGACACCTTGTCTACTGTAGAATTTATCATATTTTTTACATTTTGGAAATTTGTGTTTGCTAATAACGAATAATAACTTTTTATGTTTAGGTAATTTAGTGGTTTTTGCAAAGCTAGTTGATTGCCAGAGTTCGCTTGCGACTAGGAGGGCATGACCGATTGCTTGCGTAGTACGTAGACATCTCAGTTTGATCTTCATTTGTTTGAGAAGTTCTCGTGTGAAAACAGAGCTTGAATGTTTACAAACACCTATCTTGCTGTTGCTATCTAGGAAGAATTTTGTCATGAATTCATAAAGATAATGCACTCCCTGGCCAGGGGCCCATGTGCTCAGCTGTCCCACATTACCACACAGTATGGTGGAAGAGCCACTTAACGCCGCACGGTTTAAAATTACCGCTCTGCTGGCAAACGGCTGCAGTATTCTGGTCCACCACCACTTCTGTAAATTGTGTTTGTATTTCTTTTTTGCTTCTCCGGTTTGGGGTAAATTATGTGCTGAGAGATGTTTTATGACAAACAGCAAGCCCCAGGGAAGTGCACTTTAGACATCACTAGAAAAGGTTGAGATGGGATGGGAATTTGGCTCGAGTACTTTTGCTTTTGCTCTTCAAACTCTCATCCCATGAATGGAAACTAAGAGGGAGTTGAGGCCATGCACGAGTCTTCAAGTCCTTCTGTAATTTTTCTTCCCCGGAACGGCTCTCCCAGCTTTGTGTGTGTGTGTCTTTTTGTGTGTCGGTTTGTTTTGAGAGCTATGGTAGTTGAACTGGGCATAGCTGATGCCAGTCTTGGCCTGTGGATAGCACTCCGTAGTCTCTCACCCCTCTTTCCATGCAAGACTGCTTACAGTACTGCAGACATGCTGACCCACAGGGGAGTAATTTATGACAGTTGTCGCCTTGGTCTGCTAAGCTGCGCAGGGCATTGCCCGCCACTCTCAGCATAGCATTTCAATATCCCGCTGGGAGTACACCCGATAGGCTTTAATGTTTGCCCACTGTGGAGACCCTGTGGTATCACTGCACAGAAATGTGGTCCCCGAGCCTGTGTTGTTCAAAGTCACCAGCTGTTACCATGGAGAGAGATACTGGCACTAACAGAAGTTTAGTTCCTTTGGTCTTGGTGGATGATTACATTCTGATTGTTCTTGACAGTTTGCTTTTGTTTTTCCAGTATTCCAATTGCAATGCTGTATAGCCATTGCATTGCATAATTTTTTTTATTTTTTTTGTTAAATGATAGGCATTTCTTTTTTTTTTCCTCAACTTTTTAAAACTCTTTTTCAAACAACAGTGTAAAAATATTGTTTAAATTTTAGTATTTTTAAAAAAAAAATTTTATGGTTTTGTTTTGTTTGGTTTTGTTTTTGTTTCTGGTTTTTGTTTTTGTTCACGGTCAATGTGCTGCTTACACTAATTAAATTGCACCATTATTAATTTATAGTTATAATTTAAAAAAAAAAAGCTCACCTTCCACATAACTTTTGTGTTTCTCAACACAAATTCACATAAAGACTCCAGCTGGCAGCTGCGTTAACTCGAAATGGCGACAACTTCTCTGTATTTTGCGGTATTTGCTCCAGATCACCCCTCCCCCTACGTTTAACTTAGACAAGAGTTATGAAAATTTTTGTTTCAAGTTTTGTTTCATGTTTTGTTGTTAGTTTTTTTTTTTTCCTGTTTCTTTTCAAAGCATTCTCTCAAGAGTTTCTTTATCGGACTACACTGCTTTTGATGTCTGTTGTATTTGGCAACCAGCGAGGTCATCTAGAAAGATGTGTTGTCTGTTTAATGGCTTTGTGTTATTTCCAACCCGATCTCACAGCAATTTGTACGTATTTTACGATGTGGCTAATTCATACCTCACTCGTATGAATTCGTACATGTTTTGCTAAATGAGTTGCCAAATTTGTATGAATTCGTACAAATGACCTACCCCTAACCCCGCCACTAAACCTACGTCACTGGGGTTTAGACAAATCGTATAAATTTGTACAAGTGACGTCGTACGAATTCGTACGAATTAGCCACTTCGAAAAATATGTACGAATTGATCATGAGATAGCGTTGGTTATTTCACAGCTCCCCATCATATTAAATTCAGAATTCAGGCTCAAAAAGCCACTAGCAGCATAGCACTATTCAAAATAAATAATAATGTTATCTTGTATATGAGCACTCCTTCTGATCCACGACTAATCAACACAGACCCCTAAAATGTAAACACAATCATTGACTCTCACATACTGTAGGAGAGTCAACACAGGACTGATCAGTTTAGACCCTCCAGAGCTCTTCATTAATGCTCTTCTGCCGTGTTTGGGCTGTTCCCCACTAGGCCCTCTGCCCTCTCACTTGCTCACACACACAGCAAACTGAAACAGCTCAGATTAAGATTAATCCTCCTTAATGCACCGGCTCATAATATAGTCATTAGGTGACTTGAGCCTAATCCAACCCATCTAACCACCGTGCTTTATAAAACACACACGCAGGATTTGCTGTCAATGCTTGCAGGCTGGAAACACTGCATCACGTATAAATACAGGCCGGTCTGACACTTAATACTGATTAAGGCTTTGCTGAATGGTAAATGTAAATGAAGAGCTTGTGCAGGGTTTGAGTGTGAATGGACAGAGAGGCCTTCACTGGGTAGGAAGCATCCATGTTACATTAGGTGACTTCATGCTGACAAGAATAGTTCATCCAGAAATGACGTTTCGCTCATCATTTACTCACCCTCATGTTGTTCAAACCCGTATATGCAATTATTTTTTCAGTGGAGAATTTGATGCAGCTCTTTTCCATCCAACAACACTTTGATGACCATGTTTGTTAAGCTCCAAAACAAAACAAAGTGTTTTATTAAGTCTTATCAGCCTTATTTTTCAATGATTCAGTTTATCTGTTTCAGAAATTGAACTTGGTGATCCGTTTACAGCATTTCTCAATTTAATGGTTCACAGTAGGGTGAAAATCTGTGAATAACAACACAATTTGTGGTCTGTTCACACTACTTTTATGTTATTTTATGAAACAGCCATGGTCACCATGAACTTTTATTGTACCTTTTTGTGAAGATTTTTCAAATCAAAATCAAATTTTGGCTCTACAGAATAAAGGAAGTCAAGAAAAGTGAGGTGTAAGAAAGGACAACATTTTTATTTTGGGTCGAACGGCTATGAATCCCTTGTGCTCTGGCTTATGGTAGTATCAAGACAGGCTGCAGTAGCAGCAACACAGCTGGCTTCTCTTAAAGTGAGGAGGCAGAGAGAGAGAGAGAGAGAGAGAGCTCAGCACCTTTGAGATTAATCAGCTGTGCTCTGCTACAGTGAAGAGCTCTGCTTCAGCCTTGTTGCAATTTTTATTCATAATGTATTTAAACACTCCGATTGATCTCAGAGTTGTTTACTTGGTGTGAAACCTGTGAACTGCTATTGATGAATTATAATTTGAGAACTTGCATGCTCTATTATTTAGTACAGTGAATTTTGCAAATTTTGGGGTCAGCAAGATTATTATTATTTTTTTTTTCTTCAGCTAAGCTGCTTTAAATTGATCAAAACTAACATTTAAAGACATTTATAATTTTAAAAAACTTTCTATTTTAAATAAATTGTTATTTTGAACTTTCTGTTCATTAATAAATCCTTAAAGGTTTATCACATCAGCATATTAGAATGATTTCTGAAGGATCATGTGACATTGAAGACAGGAATAATGATGCTGAAAATCACAGGAATAAATAACATTTTAAAATGAAATAAAATAGATAAGTTATTTTAAATTGAAATAATATTTCACAAAATTACTGTTTTCTGATCAAAAAGTTACTGTAATTTTTTTAATTAAATAATGCAGCCTTGCTGAGCAAAAGAGACCTTTTTCAAAAACATTAAAAAAAGTTTACCGACCCCAAAGTTTTGAGTGATAGTATAAATCATGATTACGAAATCTTGGCAAATTGTTGAACACAATTTTATTTTTATTTTTTTAACAAAAAAAATACTGCTTTTAATACAGAAGCACACCTTTCAACCTCTGCTCCTCCCCTTGTATACCGACTAAAACCGTGGTCTAATTGTAGGCAGGGCTTGTTTTAGTATGCGCCACAGTGTCTTGCTAACACAGTAGCCGAGGCCTGTTGTCTGAGTCTGCAGTGCGTGGTTGCAGGATATGCTCTCACACCCCATGGGAATACTATTAGTGTGGAACTGAAGGAACACAGCAGGTGAAACAAATAAGGCCCAGATTTTTTTTCCCCTTTCTCCCTCTCGTCACTTTGCTTTTTTCTTTTTCTCGTTCCCTTGTTCTATTTTTCTTTCAGCCTGCTCCCTCTCCTTCCCTCATTCTTTTCGTGCAGTTGTGGATGATAGTAGTCATCAGGAGTGGTGTGAAATGAGCTCCGAGTCAGCGCATGTGTGGTGATTTATCCTGCCGAGCTGACCGCTCTCCCAGGCTTAACCCCTCGCTGTACACCAGTCAAACCCCCCGCGGACACCCATACCCTCACTCAAGACACACAGGAGGGTATCTGCAAGGGTACATGTTCAAAGGATGCGACAGAAACAGTGGGTCTCATATTGGCTGTTTGTTTTTCCTCTAAATAGAGGTGCTAATTTGGGGCTGCCTCGGCTGAAGGACACACTGAGGGACGTCTGAGCTCTCTATTTCTAAATAAAAAGAATAAGGATTGAAGTTAATTAGAAAACCAAGCGTGAGTGGATTGAAATTTTTATTGGACAAGGAATATTTTGTCTGTAAATGATGTTAACAGTGATCATGTAGCCCTTCCTGTTGTCTGATAATATTTCAGAGCTCCAGTTTGTGACTAAAATGGTTGCAAATGCGGCAAAAAATAACTTAAAATGTAGTTGCCATTAGTGCTGGGTGATAACGGATATCATAACGTCGATAATGATGATAAGCTGTGGACATTGTTACTCTATATGGATTAATCCAACAGCCTATCACATAGCAGAAATAAAACCAACAACAGCCAGTCAGTGCATGTTGCTAATAAGTGATTTCTGCACGTCTCTGTGTGAATGAACAGTGCAGTTTCATCTGACACACAAACTCACAAGCATGTGACGCTCCTGGTGTATTCAGTGTCTGCCATCTCAATATATGGACATGAACACATAAACTTCATCTCCAGAGCCGCTTTGAGAGTCACTTTGCAAGCTTTTCATCGTTTCATTTGAGAACAACTACCGTCAAATACACACTGAAACAGAAACTAAAACTGAAAGATCTTCACGACAAACCGTCAAAATAAGTTTCGTTTAACTTCAAGAAATTATGACAGAACTGTATCACTACTGTAGCCTATACTAAAATGCACTTCTCAAAGTAATAATAATAATAATATCTAAGGAATATCATACAACCAAGATACTTTTTCATCCATTTTTTTTTTTTAAATGTATACAGTTCGGTTGTGCAGCATCCTATTTCACAAATTTAAAAATGTTATGCTTTGTTGCAATGTTTTGTTGTAAATTAATTGTTATACTTTTATACTTGTTATACTATATAATATGTGCAGTCAAACCAAAAATTTCAGATATTTTTTTTTTAATATATTTTTACTAGTGGGTGCAGGACACTATAGTTTATTAATGTAAATGAGGACAGCAAAATAAAGTAAACTGTAACATATTATACCCAAATATTCTTCATACAGTGGACTACCAGTAAAATTGATAAAAATTTGGAAACAAAAATTATTCAGACACTTTGACCTGACCATGTATTCTTAAGTGTTATCTGACATAATTAAGATTTTTTTTTTTCTGACACAGTTTAACTGAGATCTTGTCATATTTTATTACCATTTTTTAAAACTATAGTGAATAAACTGTATTAATGAATGAAATGTTCAAGGTGTCTGAATACATTTTGGTTTGACTGTGTAAATGTGTGTGTGTGTGTGTCTGTGTATGTATATATACAGTACAGTCCAAAAGTTTGGAACCACTAAGATTTTTAATGTTTTTAAAAGAAGTTTCGTCTGCTCACCAAGGCTACATTTATTTAATTAAAAATACAGTAAAAACAGTAATATTGTGAAATATTATTACAATTTAAAATAACTGTTTTCTATTTGAATGTATTTCACAAAGTAATTTATTCCTGTGATGCAAAGCTGAATTTTCAGCATCATTACTCCAGTCTTCAGTGTCACATGATCCTTCAGAAATCATTCTAAT
>RJVU01057857.1:3951080-3963368 GCA_003731715.1 Anabarilius grahami | reverse complement strand
AATAAACATTAAATAAAAATAATAAAATTAAAAACAAGTCACATTATTTCAATAAATAAAATTAAAATATCTAATATAAAGATATTATTCATGTCTGCCAAATGCATAAATAAAAAAATAAATGTGTAAAAAATCTGCCGTCATTCAAAACAGATTCACATTGTGTAACACCTTGTAGAAATCACTGACTGAATATACTCTGTGTACTCTTATTCTCCTCAGTAACAGTTGAAAGAGTTTAAGTGATTTATTTGTTTTTATTCATAGTATTAAGGGTCTTAAAATCAAAGGGCACAGAAAAATAAAGAACCTAAAATTGCATATGCATAAATGAATTGTTCAAAATGAGATCTATAACATCCTTTTAGAAAATATATAGGGATAATTTTCATTTCTTAACACACACATATATAGTTTTGAATCTGAATTCTGGTTGGAAGCTCGTTGCGATTTAAAAGACCTGCTTTAGTTGCTCCTCAGGATGCATTTGAATCAGCGCAACAATGTTTTAATGTGCTTTCTTAATGCTGTTCTTGACATTCTGCTGTTGTGAACATTTATAGCTCAGACCCTCAACCGCTTAAACTGTGCTCTGTTTTAAGCTCTTTCTGCACCAGTGCCAATTGATGTGCATGTGTAATGTGTGGCGGCGGCATCTTCTCCTCTAGGTGCTCCCAGGGGCCAGAGGGTCCGGGGATATTTTCGGAGGTACCAGTTACACTCGGCTACACAGGCCGGCTGTTAAACCAGACTCTGTCCACTCATCAGACTTTAGACCTACAGCAAGCACGACGGAACAGACCATTGCACAGTTTCCAGTGTGGTGGGAAATCTTGATATTTTCCAAAGCTTTAAATACAATGGAAATGCTGTATTTGTGCATTATTAAACAGTAAATATCATGGAAATGAGCCATAGCCTCTGTTTTTGCTAACAGCTCCTCTGCTAGTTATGTACAGGCACAATTGAATCTTAAGGGAGATTGTTAGGAGCCATGCCGTGCCGTTGCTCAATTCTCGGAGCTTGTTCTCCAAGGACACGCACATACTTGCAGACTCAAAACCCTTAGCCGGAGCATACATGGATGGGTGACCGACTTTAATCCCTTTTTTATTTTGGCCAATGTCACACAGAGGTCACCCTGGTTACTGTGTGATTGTCTCACCATCATGGTCCAACACCTCAATTTCTTTATTTCCCTGCGTGGCCCCGGAGATTGCTCTGAAGTACCGAGTCATATTTAGCCTTTATTTAAGAAGATTGCCGCACGTGGGGGGAGGCAGAACGACGGACTGCCGATGGCCAGCCGGATCAATACAACACAATTGAGTTCTCCAATCTGAGAGACTAGCTGCAGTGAAGGTGGCACTTATGGGGTGATCGCCTTTGATGAAGACTTTATTAGCTTCTATTGACAGATTCATTTGAGATCCCTCTCCCTTCATCGCCGCCACCTCACTCCAGACTCTCTCTTCCACTGTAAAGTAATATAGTCTAAGCCCATCTTTAAAAGTTTCTGGGATTGATGAAACGCGTTAACAGCAGAGTTGTTTTGTCCTGTGTTTTCGAAGCTTCGCGACTGTTTCTTCGACTTGATTTCAAAGTAACTTTTGTTATTCTTCTGCCGTCCATGATTTCTTTGGCTTTTCGTGAACTTGGGTTAAGTGGTAAGCACTTGAGACCCTTGTTATCAGATACTGCAGCACCGTCAAAGAGTTTTCACTGTAGGAATGGCGCATTACTGAGCTTTTTCCCCATGAGAATACAAAGAAAACATCAAGTTCCCCAAAGAAAGTGCGCAACAGAAGATTTGCTTTTGGAAGAGAGTCTTGAAGCAACCTGGCCGTGGATAAGACAAAGTGTGGAAATTTTCAAATGATTTAATATTTTATCTCCAAACAAGCCGCAGGCGTATTAGATATCACAAGCTAATACTCAGCAGTCATATGTGCGCTCTGTAAAATTGGCTGAGGCTCGACTCTGGCTTTGAAGTCACAAGTTGTTTTTTTGCGTCAAAGTAGCTGTTCGGGGGAACCCTAATCCGCCTAGTATTGCTATGGCAAGCTGCGCCTCGGCTCGACACTCGCAGCAGGTTTTCGTGACTCCACTAATTTTTCCATTGTTATTTTACCTGGTTTGTATTTTGTAACCCTCGCCCCCCTCTCGCCGGCGTTCTCAGAGGGGCTGTTCCCCGCGCCCGGGTGGATTGGCCCGAGGTGCTTTCCCATCCACAAATAAAGAGCTCGGCGAAGATAATGAAGTATGTTGCATCCTCGGCTGCAGCTGTGTTTTGTTGGCTCTGTTAGATTAAGGCTTTATGTGTGGTGGACTCGGCTTATTTCTTATAAAAGCTCATCAATATAAACTCAGAGCTGCAGGCCTAAATTTGTATCGTGCAACTGGCCGTTTATTTCTTGGCCTCCGCTGTTCTCATCAGGAATTACTGTATGGGACGCACTGTACAGAATGCATCTGATTTTTCAACCTTAATATAAGCACATTTTATGCTCTTTTAGTATAGTATAAGGTGGGCTGCCCAACTATATAATCTGGTAGTATCTGTATTGGATCCGATGCTGGGCTAATGTTTTTATGCTTAAAACCAATAACATGCAGCATACATACAAATGCATAATGGTCATTTATCAGTATTACCATGACAAAGTTTGTAATGTGAGTTTTTGTTTTATAAATGTCTTTCTCTCATGTATTTTTTTTCTTAAAAAAAAACGTTTTTTTTAAATATGTTTGATACATCTAAAAAAAAATTATAACTAAGTAAATCTAAGTTGCTTAAGTCCAGTAAGTGTTCATCTTGAAATGTTGCTGACAATATAAAAATTATTCTTACTTTTACTTTATACAAATCAGTAAAGATTTCATAGCAAAAAGACAGCCTAAGGTGAATTTGTAGAATTATACTAAAAGGCCTTTAACTTGCTAAAAAAAAAAAAAAAAAAGTATAACTATCAATCAGATGACAGATGTCATGTAGTATGTGTACAACAGGGTTTTCAGCTAAGTTTTGATCATGTTGATAGTTTAGAGGCCTTATGCCGGGTTCAGACTACACAATATTTTTGTCTGTTACGATATGCGATTGTGTCAGATTATGCGATTTTTGACTCCTAAATTCTTTTCGTGTTGTGGACAAAAAACATGTCAGACTACACGTTATCACTTGCCGCCATTAATGACATGTGTGATGTCAACGAGAAGGCGGAACTATCGACTGACAGGTAGAGCTGCACGATTAATCATATCGCAATCGCAATCGCGATGTCAAGCTTGTGCGATTATATGACGCANATTGAGAACCAAGCAAGATGACTCATGATACTATTTGTTTAGTATATCGCTATCGCATATCGCAATCGCAATATTGACCTCAATAATCGCAATATGACATTTTCCCCAAATCGTGCAGCCCTACTGACAGGTGTTGTGAGTGTAAACAAGTAATGGCTACCGAAGCGGGTTTTACACTGGATATCTTGTCAGAAAACCCCCAGAAAGAAAGAGAAACTGACGTGGACACATTCCTAGATTGCACGAAGGGCACAGTATTGTGGTAGTCCCTCGAGGAAACATCATAAAAGGCAGGATTACTGCCAAAGCTCCTTGAATCTTACTTCCATTGCACCAATACTATTGTCTCTCTCAGAAAAGTTCAACAACTGCATCAGATTGGTTAAGTAACATTACCCGCAGTCTACTTTAAGTACTTTTGTTAATATTTAGGTCTCTGTGAATATTGTGGTATCTTTCTTAATCATCTGAAATGTCTTTTTGCAAATGTTATGCTAGCATTGCATATCTGTTTGTAATGATGCTCAGCACGGAACACCTTGAATGTTTTCATTCATGTTTTGCTGTATTTCCTATGGTTTATTAATACTTTGAGTGTATTTTATTGTTAATTTTTGTGTTTTTCAAAATAAATTAACTGAATTCATTTTGAGTCTGCATTCATCATTCACAGCTGTTGAAATAGTTTTTAAATTAGTTTGGGTCAATGAGGACATAAATTAGGTTAAACTACTACATGTCCGTCCATAGAAAAAGAAATAAATAATAAAAACTGATTACCAACACACAACTATTGATCAGTGACGTTGCCAAAACGTCATAATTACTAACTGGCAACGGCACAAAGTTACGTTGTGATAACGAATCCAGAAATTGTACTTTTCCGGTTGCCACAACGGAAATATTTGTTTCGGCATATTTGAAAGCTGTGTATGGAAAAGTTTCTGTGCTCCTATTGGTCAATGCCACAGATGTGACTGAACCCGTCGTGGAAGACCGAAAAAAAATGAGAGATGCTAGTCTTTGTCGTAATGCTTCACGACGTCACGTGCGTTGTCGCGTTGTCGTCGACTATGACACACTATATGAAATAAAACTATCGATTCTTGTGTCCCGACGCCCAATGTCGTTTATGAATCCCCACAACACCCTATCTCAAACAGATCATGCCAAAATCTGACTAAAATCATGTAGTTTGAACTGGGCATTAGAATAATAATAAAATTAATCTATTTATTTCTTGTATCTTCACTTGGAATGTTTCAAACAAGTGATAGATGAATCAAAATACTGTAGGGTTTGAGCAGAAGCACAGCCTTTGACATCAACAACATAAGATCCTGAAGCATTTTTTTTCTCTTCCATTTTGAAAAACTATTTATTTTTCATTTTATTATTCACATTGTTCATCCCTGCTGACGGTTACCCAGAACAAATCTGTGGTGAGAGAGTTGAACTATGAAAATATTAAGCCTTCTACCCTCAAATCATCAATCTAACTTTACCTAATAATTGTAGCATTACTAAAAATACATGTATTGATACTGGGAAATACTACTCTTACTCTGTTTCTAAAAAGCGGTATCATCCCTAATGATGAGAGAGAGGCTTTAATTTTCCCAGCAGCTGTTACTTCAGCAGACTAGCAGCAGAGTCCTCCCACCCCGACGAGTTCAGTCATTTTCATTAATGCTAAATCCTACATCCTACACAGCTGCTTTAAACAAGAGCTTTTGGAAACAGAGTTGTAATAAGATACTCCGCTCTGCCAAGGTGAATAAGAAACAGCCCTCTCTTAACCCGCTCCCTGGCTGTACCGTTCTGTCCTATTGCATCTTTTGCTCATGTATGCAACACAGGTTCGTAATGTCTTGACACACGTCTTATAAATCATTGTTCATGCATATGTCAATGATTTATAAAGAACGTAATTATTTTTAGCAATTGAATAATTTGTCCTACTTGCTGAAAATAGTAACTGACTAGTATATTATTCATCATATGTTTATGTCAGTAGGTTGAATTGCTCTCCTCTGACCTAGAGACTTGTCTTTTGTAATTCTAGATCTTTCCGATGTGGAACCCAATGTGTTTCTTAGACCTTTCCTGGAGGTGATCCGCTCAGAGGACACAACTGGACCAATCACAGGCCTTGCTCTCACATCGGTCAACAAGTTCTTGTCATATGGCCTTATAGGTAAGGTTTTTTTTTTTTCCTCTTTTTTTTGTTCTTGCTCCAGAGTGCTCGATACCAAATGAAATGTAATTAAGCATGTTTGCCATATTCTTTAGGTTATCAGAGCTTATCAAATTTTTTATGTAGAAATATGAATACATTTAAAATATATACACTATCGCTCACATTTGGTGTCAGCAAGTTTTTTTTTTTTGTCGTTTTTTTGGAAAGAAAAAGAATACTTTTGTTCGACAGAGATACATTTAATCAATAGTGGCAAAGAAATTTGTAACATTTTGCATAGCTGATTTCAACATTAATACTAAGAAATTTTTCAGTTATTTTTAATTGTAATAATTTACAATATTACTGTTTTTTAGAGCTGCACGATTAATCATATCGCAATCGCGATGTCAAGCTTGTGCGATTATATGACGCAAAATGCTGCGATTTTATGAAATAAAATAATAATAATTTAATAAATAAATAAATACATGTGTGGACACGACAACCCATTTTCTGAGAGCTGTTTGCCCATTTTATACACCGCTAATAAAAAGAAGAGCAGTCAGTTTCAGTTTAGGCAGTGGCACGTGTGGCGCGCATGGTCATGTCACGACTTTTCCCGGTGTGCAGCGCAGAGAACGCGTAAAGATGGACGCGGAGCAAACGGGTCCTCAATGCACTTGGATGGACACATACACGCATTATGTCAATCAAAATACCCCTCTCGGCAAGTATTCTCGTAAACACATTCGGTTATGTCTTAATTGAACGAGGTGAGAATTCGGATGTGTATCTGTCGGATGTGAACGTGCATAGGGTCTTACTCTTAAAGTGACAGCAACCTATAAATACCTGCTGTTGTCTGTCATGTAAATCAAACAACAAAACACAGCTTTAACAAAGATTAATCTATATTAAATTTATACAGTGAACAGTGTCATTTTACATTTAATTATTACATTTCTGTGCTTGAAAATTAATACTACAGTTAGACCTTATACTTTATTTGTAACTTTATGTAGTATTTATCTATGCTTGTTGTGATTGGTGTACAGTATTTGTTCTTTTTACAGTCTGTTCACTTGCCTTTAATAATGTATTACTTAGGCTAGTAGTTTATGCTGTGGTATCAGAATAGTTTAAGTAGGCTAAGTAATAAATGCAAAGTTAAGTTGCCCCCTATCCAAATTTTTTTTTGTGCTGATCCGAAAAATGATCCGATCCGTGACGTCATAACCATGATGTGATCCGAACCGTGAGTTTTGCGATCCATTGAACCACTACAGATTAGTAAAGAAACAAACATCTTAAATGGGATTATAACAAGTTTGCAGTAATGCAAAAATGTTATTTAATTTTGTAAAAATATTTTAATTTGAAAACGCTGTGCATTTGTTTGTTTTTGTTGCTATTTTGAGTTGAGAAATACACATTTCAGCATTATCAGTAATCTGTGTGTGCATTTTCATTGAGAACCAAGCAAGATGACTCATGATACTATTTGTTTAGTATATCGCTATCGCAATCGCAATATTGACCTCAATAATCGCAATATGACATTTTCCCCAAATCGTGCAGCCCTACTGTTTTTACTGTATTTTTGATTAAATGAATGCAGCCTTGGTGACCATGAATGGAGCACCACACATGATATGCAGACCAAAAAAATCTATCTATCTATCTTAAATTAAGAACTTGTTCCTCCGTTTTACTAAATCGTGGCCACATTGAATTAATTTGTTTACTTGTTTTGATTTCTCTAAAGCAAGGGAATTATTAAAAAATTATTATATTATGCACATGATTTACTTAAAATGAGGGAGCGAATTAGTAAAACATGCTTTTCTTTGCATGTCATGTGTGGGGCTCTGTACATAGGTGACTTTTTTCCAAAAATATAAAAAAATCTTACCCCAAACTTTTGAATGGTAGTGTATATTTTTACCATTATTTCATAATTTGGCAGCAGGTATACTAGGCTGCTGTCACTTTAAGACCTGAGGCACGGATCCATTATACTGTTACACGTTTTCTTTCTCAACTGTTTACGTTCACTTAAAACACTTAAACTGTGTTTACGCAAATACACAACAAGACCGACATTTTGACATTATTTTGTGTGTATTTGACCGCTTGAGTGCAATAAGCAGCAAACTCAATTTAGTACTGAGAGGAGGCTTTATGTATGCGCACTTTGGGTGTGAGCACAAAATCTGCGGGAATGAGTAAAATTATGCACAATATGCTTGAATTCAAGCTCTACAACACCAACAACATTCATCCGGAGCAAATTAAACCAAGTATGCCTGTGTTTATTTGTCAATTCGCTGTTGAAGAGATGAGAGACTGAGAAAGCGCAGCTGGTATCGTGTATATTCTGTGTAAAAAGAGTATTGGAAGCGCTTCATATATTTCAGTATTGACCGAAAAATCTTTATTTTTGACAAAACTACATTGCACTTGGTTTATTATTTCAGATGCCTTTTTAAAAGACTACATTTGAAAAATGTATATATTATATATAAATTTACCCCTCCCAAAGTGGCTAGTAGGAGTCACTGCTGAAATCCACCCACATTTGGAGGGTTGGCGGGTGTTAATGTCAAGCCCTGGACACGGTCATTGAGAGCTTGTTTTGCAGCAGTTGTGATCGGCACAGACTGTCCTCTTCCTTGTTAGGGAAATATGGCCAGACGCTGCCAGTTCAAAGTGTGAAACCAGCACCCTGTTCAAGATACAAGCTGTCTCTATTTTTTTCCCCCCTCCCATAACTAGTCAGTTGTTTGAAAAAAAGAAAAGAAAAAACCCCCCACTATGACAGCACTTGTCACGCAGCTGTATGGTTTGTAAAACTGAAGGATGGTTGTACAGATGTTACAGGTGCTCAAACGCATAGCATGATACAGTACAGAGCCGTTTCCAGAATTAGTGGATATGTGAGATTTAGATACTTTTTTTCTACATTAAACATTAATTCTAGAAATAAATATCTAAACATGGAAACATGGAAATAAACAAAGTTTCAGCATTTTGAAAAATCTAAAACAAAAGCAAAGTTATGCCTTAAAACCAAGACACAGACATAATATAGAAGACATATTTAAGATTCTGTACTATATAATTTTATATACATAAAAAAAAATAATACAGAAGTACCTTTTGCTAGTGGTAAACTCAGCTGTATAAGTAATAAATATCTAAATTGCAGTTTTCATCAGAAGTTGATTATATACAGTAGTTTTCCATTGGAATGCAATAGACATGGACACACAGATCGACTACTGTCACCCCAGATGCACCCTTGTTCCTAATCCCCCATCTCATCAGGAAGGGTTTCTATGGCAACCTGCACTGTAGATCTCCAAACCTTGGACCTCTTTACTTGTAGTAGTCACACATGTTTATTTCCTTTAGTACAAAGTAAGTCATGCTGTCAAACAGTACTTGCAGCAGCACACCTGGCTGTAAATGAGTCATTTTTTCCCCACGCAATTTAGTGTGCTCATTTTTTGAGACGTTATTGGCTTAATATTAATTTAGGTTATGCTAATACTGAATTGAGATACAATGCACAGCAGCATGTATTCGGGCTGTCTGTTTTTATTTATTTATTTATTTTTCTCTGAGTAACATACAGAATGTACTCTTTTCTTTCCCAGTAGAGCTTCAACACTTTCTCGCACACATTTATTTTTCTTCTCTCTGTCTCACACGCACAGAGCTGTGCTAATCCCAGGTGAGCACTCCTGACGAGCGTGACATATTAATGCACTCGTATGAGTGTGTGATTAAATGACCTTTAGGTATGTGAGAGGCTGTGTGCTGACTGATGGGTTATGCTCATTCAGACTGCTCTAATCTGCCATGAAGAGTGACATTATCATTACTCCCAATTAGCATTCCATAGACATACAGTACAGCCACACTATAGGTCTTACATTAACAGCTCTGATTGATTCACAACTCACCGTGATGCAGGGGTCTTAACTTTGGATTTTGGTTATAGACTATAATTGATCTCTGACTCTTCATATATCTCTGATATGGTTTTATAGTATGGTTTGTGTGGGCGAGATGCTGAAGTCTAACTTTACACTCCTGAGAACCAGCAAAAAATAAAATAATAAAATAAAATAAAAATGTGGACTAATAATATTATTTGTTTTGTTTATTTATTTGTATTTTATTGTGTCACCATTGGGACTTTAAATCACAGTTTCCGGCTAATTCATAACTTTAGCCTTTCAGTCTATAAAACTAATACCATAAATGTAGGAAATACATGTTTTCTCAACTTCACATCAATATACCTGAACCAAACTAGGCAAGGCAAGTTAATTTATATAGCAATTTCATACACAATGGTAATTCTAAGTGCTTTACATAAAAAGTATTTTTTTAAAAATCATAAAATAATCACAGCAAGTGCATAGGAAATAAGAAGAATACGACATTCAAATTTATTTAAAATGTATTAGAACAGTTATAAAAAGAATAAAAAGAGGAAATAATAAGTCAGATGTACAGTAGCACAGTGCTCATTCTATATATATTGTCCTTGCTGAATAAAGTGCTCATGCACAGCTAAACAGATGTGTTTTGAGTCTGGATTTGAATGTGGCAACTGTTGGAGCACATCTGATCTCTTCTGGTAGCTGGTTCCAGCTACGGGTGGCATAATGGCTAAGAGTGGACTCGCCTCGCTTTAAGTGAACCTTTGGTATTTCTAACTGACTTGATCCTAATGATCTGAGTGATCTGTTGGGTTTATATGAGGGTTTATATTCAGTGAACTTATTAGCAATCATGTATTGAGGTCCTAGGCCATTTAAGTGATTTATAAACATGTAATAGTACTTTAAAATCATTTCTAAATGTAACTGGAAGCCAGTGTAAAGACCTAAGAACTGGTGTGATATGTTCAGATTTTCTGGTTCTGCTCAGATCCCTGGCAAACTATGCACATATGTTCTCAACTACAATAAGCAAGACATTACAGTATATTTATTTTTGTTCTTATATAATATTTTCTTGCTAATACATTTGTATATGGACATAATACTTATTTACATATTAATATAAGAATTGTATTTGTATTATATGTATTAATACAATAGTGCATTGATGAGTTTTGTAGGAAACTTGTAAATACAACAACAAAAATAATAATACTAGTAGCTTAAACAGAATATCTGATATTTCATAGGAATATTGTTTCGTTTTTACCCTATTCATCTGTATTGTTTGCCCTGCAAGCTTTGAATAATTCCTCAGATGTGTATTCAAAATTTTAAAATCATCATATACTTGTGGCTTTTCTTGTTTTAAAGATGAAAAAAAAAAAAAACATTTACAATTGTTATCTCTGATATGCCTTGTATGTCTTCATGTATAGTCTTGACAAAAGCTATATGTCCTCTACAATGGACAGAAGAGAGTTGCTGGTCCCAGGAATAGTATTGAAGTGTCTTTTTGAAACTCACTGCAGTTTCTGTACAGAGACAGAATACTGCCATCTATTGGTCAGACACATAAATGCAGTGATCTTTGGTACACTTTTATGTTGGTCCCCATAGGGAATTCTTAGTCATTCACCTGTCCGATGTCAGTAAATCGAAGTTGTGACAATCTCTGCTGCTTATAATTTTGGTTTAGGCTAACTGATCACACCAAACACTTTTTAAAAAAATTTTATTATAAAGTGGAGGAGCATTTTAGCTTTGCTCAGCAAGAGTCACAACATGTGATTTTTATGTCAAACGCACCAGGACTTTACTGCTGTTGTTCCCTCTTAACGGTGTACAGTGAGACCTGAGCCCTTATGGCACACTGGGAGGTCTCACTGTCACCAAACACACACACACACACACTCTCCGTGAATCTGTTTGGTGAGGCTAATTCCCCTCAATCTCAGGCCTGAGGTCGGTGGGCTCGGGGGGACGGACGTATTGACAGATATCCAGATCCCACTTTTCCCACTCTCCCTTTCCCACTCTTCTTTTTCCCAGGCCGGTACTCAAACCAAAGGCTCACTTACACAGCCACTTATCCCTCTAAAAACTATGACAGCCAGCACACACACCCACCAATGTACGTGGAGTGTTTGGAAATGTGCTTTTCAGATCGTACCTTGTTTTGAGTTAGAAAGTTGGGACTCATTTAAAAAAAGAGTTACAGTTCACTGTGAATACACCCTAAAACACAATTCATTCTGTGCAGATGGACTGGACAATACAATATTGTATTGATGCGTTTTGGAGGAAACACAAAGTGTGTATGCATATAATTTATTAATTTTTTTTGGCTGAAAGGGCCAGACCGGCGCCCATGCACGCCTAGTTTCAGCGTTAACACACGCACCCTTTTCTGCCATGAGCAGTTCTTTCACTTAAGGGACACCCTGGTGTCTGAATGTACTTTTACTTAACCTTTTAGTACACGACAGCTGTTTGAACCTCTTTGATACTCTCATACACATGCACAAAGACCCTCCAGCCCCACCCAGACTTCAGTTATTTCAACAATGACTCTCCCGCTTGGCTGTGTAGACCTTGCCAAGTGAGGATTAGTATTTTAGATGACTTCTGATGTTGTGCTGAATAGACTATGGCTCTTGTTTCCGTGGAGATGGGCTGTTTGGAAGGGGGTCCTGTGTTTATTGTGGGCTTGCCTCTTCATTGCTGTTCAGTTCACTTGCGATCGCAGATTTTCACTTGAAATTTAGTTGCTCAGTCATTGTGCCATGTCAGCAAGTTATCTAACTGTAAACAGTCATTTATGTAAAAAAAAAAAAAAAA
>RJVU01057857.1:3932698-3950846 GCA_003731715.1 Anabarilius grahami | reverse complement strand
TAAAAAAATGCACAGCAAGGCTGCATTAATTTGATTTAAAAAATACAGTAAAAACAGTAATATTGTGAAATATTATTACAATTAAAAAATTACTGTTTTCTATTTTAATATATTTTAAAATGCAGTTTATTCCTGTGATGGCAATACTGAATTTTCAGCATCATTACTCCAGTCTTCATAGTCGCATGATCCTTCAGAAATTATTCTAATATGGTAATTTGGTGCTCAAGAAACATTTATTAATTATCATATTGAAAACAGTTGTGCTGCTTAATTTAGACATTTCTTTGGACTTTTTTTTACTAGATTCTTTGAATAGAAATTGAATATTTATTTGAAATAGATTTCTTGTAACAAAGACATTTTTTTAAGTCTTTACTGTGACTTTTAATGTTTAGTGTCCTTGCTGAATTCAGGTATTTCTTTCAAAAAAGAAATTAATGATTTTTTTTGTGTATGTACAGTATGTTGTGTGTGTGTGTGTATATATGTGTGTGTGACTTCACTAAACGCCACCTCCGTCAAAAATGAGATCATGATATTAAGCGAATGCTCTCTCATATAGTATACGTTAATTAAATACTTTCACTTCAAACCCGCTAAATCCCACCCTCAGCCCATTCAGAAATACCGGTTCATTGGCAGAAACCTCTAAACGCCACAAACGCCACATCACTTTGCTAGCAAAAGCCTCTAAGTTCACAGAACCAATCAGAGGACGTGAATCAAATCAAATAATTTCAAGATGAATGACGGCATGCTTGTCAGCTGGCTTTCGAGCTGCAAGTTTTTTTCCTATTTAAAGAGATTTTTAACTAAACAAGATGGAGGAATATGATGAAATGGATGAAACTGGTAGTTTCAGTGACTGGCAAAGGGAAATGTCATCAACCTCATAATTCTACCCATTCTAAAGCTAAAGAAACTCGTTACAATGGCAATGACAGGATTTCGCGAGTAGACTTGGAGGTTTTTGAATTTTAACGTAGTACAACAAGCACAAGCTCTTCCTCCATCTTTCTTCTGAATATCACATGGTGGTAAAATGTAAAATGATTGGAATAAATGTCCAACCCTAACTATATGGCAACATTTAGCATAATGGTGATAGAAATCATCCTCAGAATTTTACTTCAAGTGTATTGCCCGTCTGTTCAATCACTGGGCAATTATTAAAGAGTTTGGTGATTTGAATCCCTTTACTAGACCTTAATAACCATGCTGGTGCTCACTCAGAGTTCAGAGTAAAGGCTGTCCCGTGTCTCAGTCTCTTTCTCCCTCTCTCTGTGTGTTATTTGCCTGCTAATAAGTGGAATGCACTCTTGTGTCAAGGCTTTACCTGCAGTCACTGCCCCGGCTTCCTCCCCAGGCAGCCTGCACTTATTAGTTAATGAAATGCTCTTTAAAGGCGATGGGAAAGAAAAAGCAGCCTGGCTCCAGCCTGCTATCTGGCCCTGCTTGGGTTTCAAAACATCGTTGCCTAGACAGCCAATTTACCAGGCCGTCCAAAAAAGCGCACACATCTGGTGATTAGATGTCAGATGGCTGTTTGGTGCTCTTCACATGGAGCGTGGTCAGTTGATAGCGATGTGGGGGCTGAACTGGTGACCAGGTTAATTGTGTAAGATTAATCATGTAACCATGGTCATGTCATTATGACCCACGTACAACTTATCTGGCTGAGAATCAGGAGCATTAATGAGAGAGTGAGGGGGAATATATTAGGATATTTTTAGTTTGTTTTACATTTCGCTGTCCTTGTCCTCCACAGATGCCAATCATGAAGGGGCAGCAGAGGGCATCGAGAACATGGCAGACGCCGTCACACATGCGAGATTCGTGGGCACAGACCCCGCGAGTGATGAGGTTGTACTGATGAAAATCCTCCAGGTAACACATTTTCAATCACACAGACTGGTGGTGCTTACAAATGGTTAATTTAATAAAAATATTTTTAAAATTATAAATAAATGTTAATTAAAATGATTAAACAAATTATATCGGGTCAGTAATATTCATGTTTTTTTTTTTCTCTCTTCTCTTCTGCTCATCAAGGCTGTACTTATTTGTTCAAAAATGCAATAAAAACAGTATTATTGTGAATTATTATGTATTCCTGTAATGACAGCTGAATTTTCAGCATCATTACTCCAGTCTTCATTGTCACATGATCCTTCAGAAATCATTCTAATATACTAATTTGCTGCTGCTCAAGAAACATTATTTCTTATAAATTTTGAAAACATTTGTGGAAACCGTTATACATTTATATCAGGATATTTTGATGAATAGAAATTTCGAAAGAGCAGCATTTATTTAAAATAGAAATCTTTTGTAACATTATAAATGTCTTTACTTTTCATGTTTTATCAATTTAATGCATCCTTGCTGAATAAAAGTATTAATTTCTTCAAACAAAACAAAAAACTTACTGACCCCAAACTTTTGAACAGTCTATGTATAATATATAATATTTGTGCTTGTAAAATTACATATTAAAACTCACAAGAATCAGGGGAATCAGATAATGAATCTGATAAATCAGTACTACATACTAGTCTGAAATGCATCCATTTTCTTTTTTATTATTATTTCTAGGTTTTACGGACTTTGCTGCTGACTCCAGTTGGAGCCCATCTGACCAATGAATCCGTTTGTGAGATCATGCAGTCCTGTTTCCGAATATGCTTTGAAATGAGATTAAGTGGTAAGTGAAATTAGGTGAAAACTATAAAAATGTCCTTTTTTCACTTTTCTATACCATCTCAACTGGTAGAGCATGACTCTAGCAATGCCAAGGTCATGGGTTTGAATCCCAGGGAAAAATCTATACTTTAAGTGCAGTGCAATGTTGGGGGTAACGTGAGTTACATAATCAGATTACTTTTTTCAAGTAACAAGTGAAGTGCATTATTTTTTTTAATTTAAAACAAAATATCTGAGTTACTTTTTCAAACAATACTCTCATACCTCATACCATATCTGAGTTACTTTTTCCCATTTATTGACTGACAGCTCTCTTGTCCCCATGTTGAGAGAAATCAGGAGTAAGTGCAGAGGCGTTGTGTGCGCTGTGTTAACTGGATGATTATTGTAGATCTAGACTAAATGAGAGCAGGCATTTACTCATCACACAAAAACAGATTCAAAATGGATAAAAATAGTGAAATGTAAACTCAGAATATTACACAAACCTGCAATAATTATTTGTTAAATAATACAAATATACTTTGGCCCGGTTTCACAGACAGGGTTTAGATTAAATCAGGATTAGGGTTCAATTAGGGCATTTAAGTAGCTTTTGTAAATGTGTTTTATGTTTTAAAATGTTTATGCCAATGTTTTAAAAACATTGCTGGTAAACATCTTGAGACAAAACAATAGCACGGTGTAAGTTGCTTTCAGTTAAAACAGCTCAAACATTCATTTTAGTCTGGGACTAGGCTTAAGCTTTTTCTGTGAAACTGGGGGTTTGTGTTTAATCTCACTTTATTAACCAATGACTTTGTTGCTGACCTTTAATGATCCAATTCAACCAACCATTGGTGTAGAAGGGCCTTTACATTTGACAAAACTTTTTTTATTAATAAAAAAGCAAGCCCAGCCCAGGTGAGGAAAATGTAACCCAAAAGTAATGCAATGCATTTCCATAAAAATTATCTATGTAACACAATTAGTTACTTTTTTTAGGGAGTAATGCAATATTGTAATGCATTACTTTTAAAAGCAACTTTCACCAACACTAGTGCATTGTAAATCACTTTGGATAAAAGCATTTTCTGTAAATCTAAATATTGTTGTATATACCAACTCTTGTCCTGCTCAATATGTGAATCTGCCTCCTGTGCTCTTAGGACTGTGATAAACCCTGCTCTAATCCTGACCAAACAGAGTCTGGACTCTGAGCCCCTGAGGTGCTGCTCTTGTCCTCTGGACTAACATTTCCTTTTATTTCTCTCTGTTGTTTTTTTTTCTGGTTTCGCTCTTTTCTCATCACAGAGCTGCTGAGAAAGTCAGCTGAGCACACGCTGGTGGACATGGTGCAGCTGCTCTTCTCCAGGTAACTAGAGAGAGAATGGAAGAGGGGATGTAGAGATGGGGATTAGGAACAGAGTCGTGTTCTTGCTGTTCACATAATCAAACCAAACCTGAGACCAAACACAACAGGAACTGGGTCTGTCTCCGTAACGGGCTCCGATTTCACTCTCAGGCCTCTCTCAATTACCTCCGGAGGTTTCCGACTTCCCCATTGCACGCAGACAGGGACAGGTGAAAGCATCAGTCTCTGACAATGCAAAGCATGGCTAATTACCAGGCCCACACAGAAACTGCTGCTGCAGTGCTCTTTCTGGACCTCAATGAATGAGGGCGGTGGAGAAAAACATTTGCAAATGAAAAAAGATGCATACCTGCATTTCTGTGACTATTTATTTACACTACCATTCAAAAGTTTGCCGTCAGTAAGATTTTTTTCATATTTTTAAAAGACGTCGCTCACCAAAACTGAAAAATTTTTAATATTGTGAAATAATATTACAATTTAAAATAGTGATTTCTTTTTGAATATATTTTAAAGTGTAATTTATTCCTGTAATGGCAAAGCTGAATTTTCAGCATCATTACTCTAGTCTTCAGTATCACATGATCCTTCAGAAATCATTCCTGTATGCTGATTTGGTGCTCAAGAAACATCGTTATCAATGTTAACAACAGTTGTGCTACTTAATATTTTTTTGTGGGAACCTTTACTAGGCTTGTGTTAAACAGTTCCTCCATGCAGGTTAATCCACTAAAATATAAATAGAATAAATCTAGAGGGGAAGTACAGGCTTGGGCAGAACATCCTCTCCAATTGTCAGTCTGCTGTGAAATTTGACAGCGAGCTGAATGGAATGCCTTCTTTTCTAGATCCAATCAATTCACAGTGGGAAAGAATAAGCCACGCCCTTTATTTTTCTCATTCAATATTCCATTTCACTCTGAAAATACATTACAATAGAAGTCGGTCGCAAATTCCGGTTCACACAGACTTTAAGGATACTTTGATGAATACAAAGTTTTTTAAAATAGAATTTTTTTTTGTAATAATGTGTAAGTCTTTTATTATCACTGTCACTTAAAAAAAGAAGTATTTTTACTGACCCCAATTTTTGAATGGTTTTTATTTATACATCCAATAGATAAAAGCTATAGATATGAGTGAGAGGAAAGCATGTGGAATTTTACTGAATGCATTTACTACAAAGTCGGTGTGTAAAATGTTGATAAAAGTTAACCGATACCGTCTGGGCTTACTTTTAGAACCTTGAATTATTCATAATATCATTTGTCTGTTAGAGATTATTACATTCCAAGGTGATATCTAAAACGTTGCATTTTCCTCTGAAATTTCTCAAGTTCTTGGTCAAAAATGTGTAGATAGGAATATTAAGTGCAGATATAGTTCACTGATATCATTATTGACTTGAAATGGCACATATTGTCACATGAGCATTGTATGATGAGCAATTTAGAAATATGTACTTTTAAATTTTAGTTTTGACTAGTTCATATCTAACATGCATTTCTATGATTGTGGTGTAATTGTGAGCGGAAGCCCTTAGTCTTCTTGTGCAGGTCATAGTTTACTGCTGCTCTAATGCAATAACATGATTATATGGTGGCATTTATCAGAGGTGTGTATCCATTCGCATTAGACTTCCAGTCACATCCCGCACAGACGAGAGGATGAGACCGCGGAGCACATCTCACTCTACCCATCTGCATATAGATTAGGGACACACACACACACACACGTATGTACGTGGAACAAAGAAATAATGACAAAATGTGGTCTTTTATGAAAAGCTAATTTTTTGCATAAAAGAGAAGCGTCTGAATAATATTACAGCATTTTGACCTGGTTTTCAAAACCATGTAAACATCCTCTGTTTGTTTTTATAATTTCATGCACCGTAAACGTCCTTCAGATGAGTATAGCATTCATTAATAATTTTTAATTATAGCTGATAACACCTTTTAATCTTAGATGTGCGCACGCACGCACACACACGCACACACACACACACACACTCAAAATCTCGCAACCTGAGTTTGCTGCTCCCATTGTGCACGTTCTTATTGCCCAGACCCTCTTGTCCACGTCGCCTTCACAATGAGGGTGTGAAAGGCCTTAATAATGAGTGTGTGTGTTTCTGTGTGCCTAAGGGTAATAAGCAGTGAATGTTGTGTGTGTGTGTGTGTGTGGTCGAGAGAGCCAGAGTAATGAACAGCGGATCTTATTGAGTGCTCAGAAGGAGGCTTAAGCAGCCTGCTGAAAGCATTAGGGATGTTAATCTGTTGGACTCACAGATCATCCCATAATCAAGCCGGCAAGACAACACTCCATTAACGCAGAGCAGAGTTAACATCAGGAGCCGTCTCTCCCAGCCTGCCTGTGCGAGCTCTGACATCTCACTCGAGGAAAAGCCGCAGTGTCCACATAACACACACACATGCAGACAATGCGTTCGGGCTGAGAACATCATCCATCTAATTCAGCTAATGAATCAGCACAGGGGGTCAAAAGTCACGCCCTGGGAACCAAGATGCTGACTCTTCGGACATATTGCCTCTCCACCATTTTGGTTTAGAGAGGTTTCTTAGAATGATAATTCCAAATGTGTTAATTAAATTGCAGGTTGGGGAACTAGATGTGACTCCTAAGAACATTTGAGCTTTCTCTTTGCTTAACCGTTCCATTCCGTGCCAATCCGGCCTAGCTGGTACGGATGTGGTTTCATTTCCCACTGTGGAGCTGATAACGGAGCACTTTCGCATGTAATACAAATGTGTCAGTCGTTGCCTTTTTAACTCAAGAGTTTACAGGCGATATGAGATGTAAATATCGACCGCGTTATGGAGGATAATCCTGAGCTGCGACGTCACTAAACGCAATCTACGAGTATGGTTCAGCACCAACCATGCTGAGAATTCTGGTCTGAAATCGGTTTGTAATTGTGCTGTGCCATACCTGGCTCAAGTGGAAATATAACTGGAACCATTCCTTACCATTCTTAGAACCGTTTGGCCCAACGGTGGGAAAGCGGCTTTTGACAAAACCCTTGCGAGGGACCACTTTTCTAAAACATAATAGCAGCAGCTATATGATTTCATTAACAAAGACCCATTTATACTGTGTAAGAAGTTTTAAGCGTCATATTATAAAGATATCATGTTGTTTCCAAATTTAATTGGCTTTTATATTGCACTTAATTTGTTTAACATTAAATTGAAAGCAAAAGCGATGTTTTTATTTATTTGTTTCAAAAAGGGACAGTTTACATTAATCAACATTCATGAATGTAAATGAGTTTGCTTAGAAAGAGATCCACAAATCTTTAAAATAAAATAATTATTTGTTATTAACTTCATGATTCCCATATACCATCTTCTTAATATTACTCAGTACTTAAATGTATAATTAGTGTAACAAAGACACCTTAAATTAAAGTGTAACCAAAAAGATATATATATATATATATATGTAATTTCTTTCCTATTTTTTAAATACANAAAAAAATCTTACTGACTCCAAACATTTGAATGGTAATATATGTACACACCGATGAGCCAAAACATTATGACCACCCTAATGGCGCTTTTCCACTGCGTGGTACTGCTCGGCTCGGTATGGCACGGCACGGCTCGCTTTACTTTCAGTTTGCTTTTCCAGTTAGTACCGCTTCAAAGTGGCTGCTGTGGATCCGCTCCTTATCTACCAATGAGTCTCCACCTCTTCTACTGACCACGATACAGCCATTTCTATTTTCAAGTTGCGTGCGACAGTCGTTTAAAGCAAGTCGTTTTGTGAACAAATAATGCTGCGGTCAGTTTTGGTCATTGCGGTTGCTGTTACTATTTAAATCTAGCGGGTTTGGTGTTTTGTGTTTCAAATCCAATGACGCTGGTAGTGACGATTCTCTCTGTCCAATCAGGGATCTACAGTGTTCACTCGTCACATTTAGTATCGGTACGGCATGCTTGGAACCTCCAGCGAGGTAGTACTATTTAAGCGTGCCGTACTGAGCCATCCCATGCAGTGGAAAAGTGCCAAAATAAGAGCCTGGAGTTTGAAAATCCTTGATTTGTACATTTGAGAATCATTTTAATGTGCATTTTTAGAAAGGCATTGACCTTTGAAGCTGAATGGTGATATTTCTGCACAGTTAGTTGCACCAAATGCACTTGAAAAAGAAAGAACTGTCTGTCATCGGGTAGCTTTGGCCCAAACTCATGCTGTTGGTTCCATATTGTGTTACACCCATTTGGGCCACTTAAACAGATTGCGGTTCTGTTTTTGGTGCCACTAGTAGTTCACACTTCACGTGCAAAATATTGATATAAAAATGTTGCCATAAATGCATGGAAATAACTCTCAAACCTTAATTTTTTTTATTTTTTTTGGCAGATTGCCACAGTTCAAAGAGGAGGCCAAGAGTTATGTGGGCACTAACATGAAGAAGGTAAATATAAAATCCCCCCCAGATCTCCATTCTCCCTCCACACCCGTTACACCTGTTTCCCATCTGCCTTCTTCATTTCTCATTTACTTTATGAGCTTTGTTACGTAGATGTCTCCATAATCCATAAGTGAGGTCAGTTGCTGTTGCATAATTATTATACCTTTTTGTGTGTGTGTGTGTGTGTGTGTGTGATCAGGAGGTCAGGAGATGGAAATAGTATCTAGTGATAGTTAAATGTGTTTTTCAGCCACAGTTGGTTTTGTATTTAAAAAAAAAAACCTCTGCTCCTTTTCATTGCAATTATTCAGGGATCATAGACTCTCTCTTCTCCTGTCTTTTCATACCTGATTGTTGTTGAGTTCATCTTTTGCCCGTTTACCTGTTCCAACTCGCAGATTCCAGGCTGTATTCTGGACACGCAGGATTTTATTTATGCAGAGCAGCCTAGAAACACCAATCAGACGGGCTTAGAGAGGGTATAGCACATTAACATGCATTAAAACAGCAGTTTTATTGGGTTGCAGCAAGTGCATTTAAATACGCCGGGACGCATGGCTTTGTTTCAATGCATGGTGGGGAGATTCGCTAAGGAATTAAAGCAACCATTTGTCATAGCAACAAAACATGATGATCTTTTTAAAGTGATTTAAAGGGATATTCCGGGTTCAATACAATTTAAGCTATTTTCACAACATCTGCAGCATGTAATTTTGTCTTGTTCCTTCAGTTCAATCACATATACACTGTCAGACAAAATTTTGGAATAATACATTTTTTGTGTTTTTGAAAGAAGTCTCTTATGCTCAGCAAGACTGCATTTATTTGATAAAACATAGTTAAAACAGTTAGATTGTGAAATATTATTTCACTTTAAAAGAACTGCTTCTATTTTAATATATTTTAAAGTGTATAAGATGGCAAAGCTGAATTTTCAGCAGCTATTACTCCAATGTTCAAGGTCACATGATCCTTCAGAAATCATTTTAATATGCTGATTTGGTGCTCAATTATTATTGGTTCTTAATTATTAATAAAGGTTATTATCAGTGTTGAACAGTTTTTGCTGCTTATCATTTTTGTGGATTTTTTTTTTTAGGATTCTTTAAATAGAAAGTAAAAAAAAACAGCATCCATTTGAAATGGAAATCTTTTATAACATTATAAATGTTGTTACTGTCACTTTTGATCAATTTAATGCATCCTTGCTGAACAAAAGTTTTTTTTAATATATATATATATATATATATTTTATATTTATCTTACCCCAAACGTTTGAATAGTGGTGTATTGCGATTTCCACAAAATATTAAGCAGCAAAAAGTTTTCAAAATTAATAAAACAAAATGTTTCTTGAACAGCAAATCAGCATGTTAGAATGATTTCTGAAGGATCATGTGACACTGAAGACTATAGTAATTATGCTGAAAATTCGGCTTTGCCATCACATGAATAAATATTTTTTTTTAAATATATTAAAATAGAAAACAGTTCTTTTAAATTGGAATAATATTTCACAGTATTGCAAAGCATTCTGGAGACTTTGCATGGCAGAAATGTTTTGCCCAAATACTTCTATTGGTAACACTTTACAATAAGGTTTATTAGTTAAACATTAGTTAATGTATAACTAACATGAACTAACTATTAGCAATACATTTGTTACTGTATTTACTAATCTTTGTTAATGTTAGTTAATGAAAATAGTTGTTCATTTGTTCACAGTGCATTAACTAATGTTAACAAGATTTTAATAATGTATTATTAAATGTTAAAAAGTGAAGTGACATGTGGCCAAGAATGGTGACCCATACTCGGAATTTGTGCTCTGCATTTAACCCATCCAAGTGCACACACACAGCAGTGAACACACACACCGTGAACACACACCCGGAGCAGTGGGCAGCCATTGCTGCGGCGCCCGGGGAGCAGTTGGGGGTACGGTGCCTTGCTCAAGGGTCTCACCTCAGTCGTGGTATTGAGGGTGGGGAGAGCGCTGGACATTCACTCCCCTCACCGACAATCCCTGCCGGACCTGAGACTGGAACCCATGACCTTTGGGTTACAAGTCCGACTCTCTATCCATTAGGCCACGACTGCCCCCAAAATGTTGAAATTAACATTAACAAAGATTAATAAATGCTGTAAGTGCAGTTCATTATTAGTTCATGTTAACTAATGTAGTTAACTAATGAACCTTATTGTAAAGTGTTACCCTTCTATTTATTTTTCTAGACAAAAAAAAAAATAAAAATCTCAGCTGAAAAATGTGCTTGAAAAATTAAATAAAACGTTACTATTACTAGTCACAGACAAGAATAGCAAACAGTTGTATACTTTTAAAACCGTGCAACATTTATTCCAGAGCAGTTCTTTGCCAAATAAACATCCCTTGGAAGTCCATTACTGTACATGCAGTAAAACTTAGTCTTAATGATAGTCTGTGATAATCAACATTGTGCCACAGATGCTGTCAACAGAGCTTAACTTGTGCTTAACCCAAAACATCCATTCAAAAAAGGAAGTAGTTATTTCTTTGTATTGTTAGCCAAACCTGTTAATAATTAATCTCTAGTGTATTGTGAATATGGAAATATTAGAGTTTGTGACTTATACTTCAATCGAGTGTGTGAAAGTGAAATTACAGAGACGTCTCAGTCTAAAGAAGGAGTATTAGCTGAACAGTCATGGGTAAACAATGTAACATAGTTTAGGTCTAGCTTTATACTTTATGCAAAAGAGTTGTTGAGGTGAAACCACATCAGGACTTTTATTTTCATATTTTCATTTTGGTTCCATAGTTTCATTTGAATGTTACTTTCTATATTTGAATGTATATTCTTTTGAATGGGTCTTTTTTTACATTCTTTAAAGACCAGAAATCCTATTTGACTGCCATTTTGCATGCTCTGTGTGTTCCTGGTCTGTTCATTGCACCCATTATCTTTATCCTTGGTTAGTCTCCCCGAGTAATACATGTTTATTTGTAACGTATGCTGAGGTGCTACTCCCCCCGTTTCCTCTCAGAGATGCATTGGGTTACTGTCGTTGAATGGGTGTGTTACTGATAATGAGAGTGTGCATGGATGTCGTCCTGGTATGCGTGTTGGTTTCTCCCATGTATACCCCATGCATGTAGTTGTATATGTGCTCCCATGTCATGTGTCTCTCTCTGAGCTTGAGACATGTCCATCACTAATCCCGGGGCCTGCCCCTTCTCTCCTGAGGCTTACAATATCTTATGGAAAAACAAACGAGTGCAGGTAAGGAAGAAGAGATCATCACCGATCAGACTCACTTTAACCTTGTACAGCCCCAATTATATTTAACTATGACAGTGTTTAAACAGTATTACACTTACAGTTTTAAAGTCTTTGTTACATTTTTGGTCTCATCTTGAGGTTAGAATTAATTGAATACATATTTTTTTTTCTTCCAATTTTGGGAAGGGTGTTAAAGGCAGTAGAACAAGCTGAGACAAGTATTAGATGGTTACACTGTGATACATTTTAATGCATTTAATACACCTACAACTGCAGTTCTAAATAGAGTTGGGAATTTGTGAATGATTTTCTAGAAGTTTGGTTCCATTGATGGCTCTTGAACCACTGCATTCTTCTGCCAATGTGTATGAAACCCCACAATAAAATAAATTATTTTTAACAATAACTCATAAACTTTTATGAACGGCCCTACTGTGAGGTGGTTGTTAATGATATATGCTTTTGTTGAAGCTGTCAGTGCATTATGTCAGCTTATTTTTAAAAAAAATCACTTTATTACCCATGATTCTGAAAACAACTCAATCAGAGAATCATGGTGAGCAAACCTTTCTAAAAAAAACTCTTTAGCACCTGCCCACTCCCAGGCTGCACTGAAATCAACGTAATAGAGTCAGACTTCCTACACTGTGTAAGTGCATTTATTCAGCAACCACAATCAATCACAAAGTATATAGTCAAGATTCATGTTTGGATTTATCACAGTTTGTCATTATTTAGTCGCAAATAGCACAAGTTGCGTCTTGAAGGAACACAAACTGACTGTATCTTTCGTTTAACCAAAATATAGTAATAAAGTAACTTTCAGCCTCCCCCAATGCAGAAGTGTGCATGGTTGCCAGGTTGGGACATCGGGTGGTAAAATGCACTTATTTAAGATAAAAGCTCTGTTTGGGGGATTTAATCTCTTGACGTCTGCTTGTTACCAATTGAAAATAACGGAAATAGAAAAAAGAAGAAGAAAAAAAAGTTTTCTGGATAAAGACCCTGCGGGCCAATAACACAAAATGATACTTCCGTTCACCATGGTGACATTTAGTTGAAATGCAGTGCAACATTATGCCTACAATCCCTATTTTCAGCCATTACTATCGCAAACGTGCTAATTTGTTACTATAAAAACCTTTATCTTCGCTCAGTTAAAATCAGTTGTGTTACTTGGAGTGTGGAAGTTGGGTTAATATATTGTCAAATTTGGGTTAAAAATGGTCCAAAAAATCTTATTGTTCTGTTTTGCTATTCTGTGTGTAAGGGTGCACTACTGTTATAAATGCTTCTTCAAAAATAATACAATAAATGTTAATGCAGTTGTTAAGGAACTGGAACAACGATAGTTACGTTTCTTTCACTCCCCATCCCTATACAGATAAATTTAAGAATCAAGTAAATTGGATGAACATTGCCGACTTTGGTCTTTGTAAGTTTATATACTGATAAACACAATCACCTCAGCATACGTACAGATCAAAAAGTTTTTCCACAAAAATGACCTGTCTGAATATGAGTGTTTATGCATCCGTTTGTGTGTTGGCATTTTTTAAAGATAATATGAGGTATAGTGAGATTTTGTTCTCATCTTTCCCCTCCTGCGTTGTTCTTTTGTGCAGTGAACTGCTGCATTTGGCTTGATTTAACAAGTCCATGTTTGTTTTGAAGCTGAAGATGAGAGCCGGGGGAATGAGCGAGTCGTCCAAGTGGAAGAAACAGAAGCGTTCTCCCCGCCCCCCTCGTCACATGGTACGCAGTCCCTCAGGACAGATGGATCCAGCCCAGTCCAGTACCCTCACCAACAACCTTTCAGGTATACCGTCATGTTAAAGTGAGTTGAGCAATGTAGCTTAAACATTCTTATTGTTTTTCAGCCTTTAGATTGCATTTGACACATGCAGCATCAATGTTAATGTAATTGCTCTAAAATGGCTTGAAAGGGTAATTTATTTTTTCTTCAAACCAATTAGAATGAAAATGTTCAAAGGGTAATGAAATACAGTTTCAGATATTTATGTTTCTCGAGTTTAGTTTATAAAGTTTGCACCAAAGAATTTTTCGGTCCTCATTTTCACTCTCTGTGAACAACACTCAATTTCAAGGGGCTTTACCTCTTGCAAGAATGGAAGTAAACACCCCACTGCTGTAATTGGCCAACCACATCACAGCATATCCACACCCTCCTTTACAGCATGTTATGTGTTTTGATACTAGAGATGGCAAGCTCTGTGATAGAGCCGTATATGTTTGAGCCCGAGTCAGATCCCGAGGCTGAAGAAATTGAAACAACCGTGTTATGTACTAGGAATGTCACGGTGAGGAAATTTTCACACTGGTAAATAAACTTGCGACAACACCTATATTACCAATACCACTGGAGCGGGGAGGGGGTGCTCACTTTTCACTTTAACTTTCGAATTTGTTCTCTGAAATCTCTGTATAGGAGGGGTGGTACTGACCACACATTTTACAAGATAAGGATCTGTTGCGCACCATATACTCTGCCATCGTCTTGTCAGTCGTCTCTCCTTACTCTCATCATGTGATAAGTGAAATCTGACTCCTGCTGCACTGTGTTGCGACTTAGTAGCTCATGTTGAATGGAGCAGAACAGACGCTTTCATTTTATAATTTGGAAGTTTAGGCGCCTTGTTCAAGGGCACCTCAGTAATTTCCTGCCGGTATTAAGAACTGAACCCGCAACCTTCGGGTTACCAGTCTGACTCTCTAACCATTAGGCCACGACTGCCTTACTTTCGCTTTGTCACGTCCAGTGTAGACATGGTGAGATTACAAATAACTGTACTTTCCAGTGCTTGGCACTGCTGTATATTTTGATAAAAGATATTTTCAATATTTCAGAATAATTCACAAAACAGTCCGTTGTGAAATGTGAAGAACAAACAACAACTTTACCTGTCAGTCACTCTGGCACAAAAAACCACGGAAAGCGTGTGCGATTATTCTGTCCTCATACCAATGTGTCTCTTTCAGGTGGAGTTCCCTTTATAGAGCAGCACAGTGGAGGCTCTTCTACTCTTCCTTGTTCAGACAGTGCAGCTTCCTCCATCTCCAGCCCCACCACTGACAGTGGCTTAGACAACGGCTCTAAAACCACCTCAAAGGAAGATCTCACAGACCTGGAGCAGAGCAGCTCAACGGCCACTACTCCCATGACACCCTCCGCAGAGCCAGGCAGACTGGAATCGCAGGTAACCCTCAAACCATCGGTAAACTATCCAAGTACATGTGTTCTGAGCTTGATGGTATGGTGTGTGGTGTCATCAGTGTGAAGGCAGGGAAGTGGAGCGTGCCCATTCAGCCTCAGTGGAGTCCATTCCTGAAGTCCTGGAAGACAGAGACTTGCTGGCTGACCAGTCTGATTCGGCATCGGTTCACGACATGGACTACGTGAACCCTAGAGGAGTGCGCTTCACGCAGTCCACCCAGAAAGAGGGTAAGAGAAATAGTGTTCCCAAAATTCTGTACTTCAAGGACCGGATATACACACGGCAAAGTTTTTTTCCCGTTCTTCGCTTGGGGGTAAAAAGAACTGTTTAGTTGCACATCCCGACATCGTCCATGCTACTGGGAGCAGAGTTTAGATGAATGTTAATATGTGCTGTGTGCTTTCCTTTCAATAATAAAATAAACACACTACTAAAATGACAGAGGTGAGAAAACTACAGTTAAGAAAGCATCTGATCATTGCATTATGGATATGTTTGCACCAGCTCTGCAATTCGGCACTCAAGTCACGTAACGGCATGTTACATTTATTTATATAACACTTTATACAATAGATTGCTTTAAAGCAAGCAGCTTTAGAGTATTAAACATGAAAAAACAGTGTCAGTGTCACTTTCAGTTAGAATTACAACTTCATTTCTGCTATAAAGCAGCTCTCCAGTTCATGTTTTTACTCATGTCTGAGCTTGACAGACTGAACAAAAGAAATAAACCGGAGATTTCCACATTAAAGAAGGTGGAGCCCCAGAGAACTTGTCCCTATTGCATAGTCACCACAGACCAATTTTAGTTCAAAGGTGTTTATCCTCCAGAGTGAACCTTTTTCAAAACGTTCACTTTGGCAAGCTGTTTCAAACTCCCGAAACGGAACCTCATTTTGGCCTAATTTTGTTAGAAATGACGTCACACCAGTTTGTTCTTCAATTTCACTTGAAGAAGTGCCATTGGAGTCCCATTGTGTTTTTCCAGGTGCTGCTTTAATTCCGTATGGTCTCCCATGTCTGAGAGAGCTCTTCCGGTTCCTCATCTCTCTCACCAACCCACATGACCGCCATAACTCAGATGTGATGATGCACATGGGCCTCCAGCTGTTGAATGTGGCCCTAGAAGCTGCACACATCGCCCCCTACCAGTCGTTGCTCTGTCTGGTCAAAGATGAGCTCTGTAGACACCTCATACAGGTAAAAATTTGTTCTTCTCTAACCTAACTTGTGGGTTTCTCTAGGGTTTTTCACACTTGAGATAGTTAACCCTTCTTAATCCCGGGTAAATGGAATCGCGGGTTATCTTGCTTCACGTTTCACAATGGTCACAATTTACTCTGGGTTAACAACTAATCCTAGGTATTCATAAGCTGTGGTTTCACACTGTTCCACAATGTTTCTATTTGCATGTTTGCGGTGTCATTGGCATTGATTAGACTAACGCAGCATGTGACCCATTTACTTAAAGGCTCTAAAATTGCACATTCTTATATTATATATCGCTGACTGTACTGTCAATTTTATACAGAATTTAGAACGACAATAACCCAGGGTTAAGCATTTTGAACCCTTCTTTTACTTTCAGCTGTACTAAATGTTTTACATGTCTCTTTCTAGTTGTTAAACGTGGACAGAATGAATCTGTACGCCGCCTCCATACGTGTGTGCTTTCTTCTCTTTGAAAGCATGCGAGAACATCTCAAGTTCCAGCTTGAGGTATGTGACTGAATGATGATCTTTCTGTGGTGAGATAAATGCCATCTCAGATGCAGGACGTCACTCTTTATATAACTCCACAGATGTACCTGAAGAAGCTAATGGACATCATTACCTCAGAGAACCCTAAAATGCCCTATGAGATGAAGGAGATGGCCCTGGAGGCCATTGTACAGCTCTGGAGAATCCCCAGCTTTGTCACAGAGCTCTATATAAATTATGACTGTGACTTTTACTGCTCCAACCTGTTTGAGGACCTCACCAAACTGCTCTCTAAGGTGAGCCACTCCAACTCCAGACATCCTGCTTAGCAGGGACTTATGAGGAAGAATTCCTGAACATTTCTCACATTAATAATTATGAAGTTATGTTTATTATATGTTATTATGTTTTCAGAATGCCTTTCCAGTGTCTGGGCAGCTCTACACTACGCATCTCCTCTCTCTTGAAGCCCTGCTAACAGTGATTGACAGCACAGAGGCTCATTGTCAGGCCAAAGTGCTCAACAGTGCCTCACAGCAGGACCAATCAGAATCAACAACAGTAGAAGGAGACAGTTCAGTCAATACAATCACCGATTTAACCACAGGTGGGCTGAATCAGGAGTCCCACGATGGACACTAACAGAAGTGCTGTAGTAAATGAAGAGTACCAAGTAAACTACAGTTAATGAAGGAGCTTAAGTGTTTCTCATAATGGCAAACTCTTCTGTCGTTCACTGCATACAGAGGCTGTACCGGGTTCTAATGGGCAGAATGCTGTGGTGTCGGAGACGAGGGCTGCCTGTCCTCCCACCAGCGGTCATCTGATGGCAGAGAAGATGAGGTTTGGCAGACAGGACCAGGAGGAGACGGAAACAGGTACTTTACTGATGTTTTGCCTATCAAATGCAAAAAACGGCTAGAACAACATACTAACTGATTTACAGTAAACATTTGAGGATTTAGAGTAATCAAATTTCGAGTAATCTAATTTGTCTTAATCCAGCGGAGAAGAAAAGCTTGAAGAAGCCTCAGCGTTTCACCAGCTGTCTTCCAGATTCTCAGGAACTTTTAGAGATCAAGAGCAAGAAGAAGGTGACCATACTTTCATCTGCAGTTCTTTTATTTTTACACTTGTGAATATTAAAACCTTCAAATATGCACTTTGATGACATTTTCTTTTTTCTTTTTTTTGTTTCAAAGCTTCTGATCACGGGTACAGAGCAGTTCAATCAGAAGCCCAAGAAGGGCATTCAGATCCTGCAGGAGAAAGGCCTGCTCAGCAGCCCCATGGACAATAATGAGGTGGCCCAGTGGTTGAGAGAGAACCCCCGCCTGGACAAGAAGATGATTGGAGAGTTTATCAGTGACCGCAGGAACACCGACCTGCTGGACAGTTTTGTCAAGTAAACCTTTTCTTTTTCACTTTTTTTTTTTTTTTTTTTTTT
>RJVU01057857.1:3918394-3932627 GCA_003731715.1 Anabarilius grahami | reverse complement strand
TTTTTTCTTTTTTTTTTTTTTTTTTTTTTTTGGTGCAAGGGTTTGGCTAGCTGCATATTGCCAACTCAAAACATTGTTTGGGGATGTTGTTAGTTGAATTTTATGAAAACGATCAAGAAAGGTAAATTTTATATTTCTCAATATTGTATATCTACATACTATAATGCAAAAAATAGTTAATTTCTAAAGTTTTAGATTTATATACCTTAAATCAGTGGTCTCAAACTCATATTCCTGGAGGACCACAGCTCCAACCAGTTCCAACTCACACCTGCTTGAAAGTTTCTAGTATTCCTGAAGACCTTGATTAGCTGGATCAGGTGTGTTTGATTAGGGTTGGAGCAAAACCTCCAGGACTTGAGTTTGAGACCACTGCCCTAAATTATGCTGATTTAAATGTAATAAAATTGATTTTACTTTAAAATCTTACTGTATTGCAATATTAAAAATCTAAAGGAAATGACCACTGAAAACCACTGAAATGTACAGGATACATTTAAAGGGATAGTTCACGCAAAAATAAAAAATGTCAATGTTGTTCCGAACGTTTAGGCTTCAAAAAGTTCTTAAAGACATCTTAAAAGTAATACATATGAATCAAGCGGTTTAATCCAAGTCTTCTGAAGAGACGTGATTGCTTTATATGATAAACAGATTTAGTTTAGTCTTTTTTGGTAACACATTTTGTTTTACTGTTACTTCTGACCAATTTAATGCATCCTTGCTAAATGAAAGTTTTAATTTCTTGCATAAAAAAATTTTACTAAGGAAAGTATTAGAGTACTGTAGTAAAGTATTGAATTATACTTTATATTATGGGAAATGCAAAAAAAAAAAAACAGGGTGAGAATATGCATACTTTACATGAAAATGTTTTCATGGTTCTAAATAAGAGTTATTGGGGTCTTAAAGAGAGCTGGTAGGGCCTTAACTAAAGAAGCTGAGTTGGTTGTTCTGTTTAAGTTCATCAATGCCAACAACTTGTTTTTCAAATGCTCGTGAAATTGTCTAAAGCCTAAAAAATTTGATGTGGTCTTCTAGCTTTAGATATTCTTCCCATTAATGATTACTCTCAGGCTCAAAGTGACTGTCAGTATGGAGTTTGAGATAATTATACCTTTAAAGATATTTTAAGGCCATCTCTATCTCTTCCTCAGCACGTTCGCCTTCCAGGGCCTGCGCATAGACGAGGCGCTCCGCTTGTATCTGGAGGCATTCCGTCTTCCCGGCGAAGCGCCTGTCATTCATCGCCTCTTGGAAACCTTCACTGACAACTGGCATGTAAGTCAGCTGCCACACACACAAAAGCACGGACTGACATGAATATATATATACACACACACACATATACTCTTTAAATAGGTTGTAGGTTCGCTTTAGTCACAGACACAAGCATTCTTACAGTTCTTCCATTACCACACTCCGAGGCAATCCTGACCACCAACTGGCCCCATCATCAGGTAATTAGGGACAGTGGAACAGCAGTTCACTTGGGATCAAGGACAGGGTCATTAGTCATGCAGGTAATCGGGGAAGAGGAAAATGTTGCACTGGGAAGTGAGACACATCCATCTGCCTTGCAGTAAGCAGCTCAGGCGATCCGAGGACATTTTGAACACGCTCACTTACGTGCATATTAAAGGCAGCTCTCTGTGTGTGACCTGGAAAGTATTCGTAGTAATTTCTTTTCTTAGTCACCATTCTCAATCACTATGAATGAGCTCATGTGATTATGCCACATAGACATGGAGGTTGTGCCCTCCCCGATGCAGCAATGTATCGAAACGGGAATAGAGTCAGTGTCTGACATTTACACTGGCAGGAGATCCCGGAAGAATTACTGTGCCCTTTTATATTTTTCTTGTGTGAATGATCCTTCAAAACGCGCCTGTAAAGATGAGCATACATATTAGGTGATTTGATGACGCTATTCTTGCAGTCAGTTGAATGGCCTTGTTCTCTTGTTTGCAGAAAGTAAACGGTAATCCCTTCCAGACAAACGACGCTGGCTTTGCCCTGGCTTATGCCGTCATCATGCTAAACACCGATCAGCACAACCATAACGTTCGAAAGCAGAACATCCCCATGACGTTGGAGGTGAGCGAAACATATTCCTGTTACCAATGGGAATATCCAGAAGTCATTCACATGTTCAGGGCCACACACGCAATCTCTCTCTCTGAGAGATCAGTTTCAGCTCTTTGCCTTAACAATATAAGATAAGTGTATTACATGTTATGCATTTAAGTGTGTTATAAAACCATCTGTCTAGATTTGCCACACATTCAGATTACTGTTATGCAGCCATGCCTCACTTTTATGTGCTTCAAACAACTGGCCTCAATTTAGTGGGGCTTTAAGGTCACATGAAATACAGAGATATCAGCCACAGCAGTCACACATGTACAAACATATTATTAATGACTTTACTTGCATCATTCGAAGAAAGAACACTTTAATGTAATGTAAAGGTGACACATGCATTTTCAGTGTTTGCTTTTTGTTGTCGTACTGTATATCAGACTTACCCACATTTAAATCTGTTATGCTCTGCAAAAAAAACCCTCTAATTCTCTAAACTTAACAACAAGAGATATAGTAAGCAAGTACCAGTGGCCCAATGTATCACAGGACCCAATAAAGGATCATATTTTCACACCAAAATCAAAAGGAAAAAATGATCAGTTACGGTCTCATTAAGGTAATCCAAAAATTCCATTATTACCATAATGCAAAAAACAGTTACTCTCAATGTTGTAATACAAACAAAATCCCATTGTCATTAGAATCTTTTCTGTATAATAATGTAAATAATGCAAAAAACCATTCAAAATTTTGGCATCAGTAAAAAAAAATTTTTAAATGAAAGACATCTCACTAAATCTGCACTTATTTGATCAGAAATACAGTATAGACAGTAATATTGTGAAATACTATTACATAACATTAACATTTTCGGCATCATTCCTCTAGTCTTCAGTGTCACATGATCCTGCTGCAATCATTCTGATATTCTGATTTGCTGCTCAGGAAACATTTCTTATAAATTTATTCAAAATAATATTTTATAAACATTTATTTTATAAATAGAAATCTTTATATTCTATTATGTCACTTTTGACCAATTTTGCATGTCCTTGCCAAATAAAAGTATTTGAGTATTCTGAAAAGATTCTTACAGACCACAAACTTTTGAATGGTAGTGTATATATTTGTGTGTATTTTAATTGTAGCATATTTGCAGCATTATAGGTATTTATATAAATACAGTACTGTAATAAAGTTTATATTTACTGTATTACTGTAATGAAATGCAGTAAAAACCTGAGCAAGAATATGCTTACTTTTCTTGAAGACGTTTTATGGTCCTAAAAATTGGAGTAAAACAGGCTTGCTTTATTGCAAAATTTCTTATTTTTATTTTATTTTATTTTGGCATGACATTGGATGTGTTTTCATAAGATTCAGCCTTAGATATGTTGCTGCAGCTGGTGGCATCCATTTAAACAGATGATCACACAAACCTTCCTGCTAAAAGCACTGGTGTTGTATAGGAATACAGGGAGCAGTGGGAATGGTAATCAGCAGGTATTCAGCCTGAGCACAGAGGGGATAAGTGGCGGCGAAGTGAAAGGCGAGCAGCAGGAGACGAGGCAGGACTGGGCTTTTGGCAGACGGCGCGTCCAGCTGTCTTGTCTCTGTGTCAGTTAGCGTGTGTGCGTCTGCTGCTCCTCTCCAGCCATGGAAAATGCAGTCCTGGAAAGACCCTCCGTCCCTCTGTTTACTCCTCTGTTTATTTCTCCTTCTGTTCATCTCTCTCTCTCGGGGGGGAGCTCAGGTTTCCCTTGCTTTACCTGCCATTAAGAAAGTATGCAGTAAAACAGTGGCCTAACGCCATCACTCAGCAGCGGACGTCTGTGTGTTTATTTGAGCTGAGGTTGGCCTTAGACCAGCCTGCTTAACACTAACACCTATTAAGTGACACCAGCAGTAATAAACCGAGACCAATTATTGGATTTGAAAGGTGATAGTTGGAGGATGTCGCTGTAATTGGATGGAATGAAGGCATTTTAATCAGTTTCCTCCTCCTGTTTGTTGTTTTATTTTATTTGTCTAGCAATTCAAGAAGAATCTCAAAGGTGTGAATGGAGGAAATGACTTTGATCAAGACATGCTGGAAGACATCTACAATGCCATCAAGTTAGTGCTTATGTATAGTTTTCATTATCTCTTGTTGAACAGTTGTAATATAATTATATAAAATATATAAAATGGTGAAACGTTTACACAATACATTTTCGTTGGTAACTTTTCAAAATTAAGAGAGAGAGTTTATATGCAGTCACTATATCTTACATTTGTTGATAATGGACAAATGGCTCACAAACTTTAACATTTGATTTTCAGTGATGTATTACATTTTGCTAATGCAAATTCTGATACAAATTTGACACTAAGGTAAAGATATCAGTCTGGCTGAGATACAGTACTGTATATGATATAGTGTATATTATTGTATATAAGAAATTGTGATAATGACTTTCAATAGTCTTGCACACATCAGTTAGATTGAGTTGAAAATGATAAATCCTAGTATGCTATTGTTTGCCAACAAATGTTTATTTATCAGTTTGAATTTATAGCTGCTGTGGTGTTACATTATAGCTGTGTAATTTCCAGCTATTATTACAAATTAATAATAATAAATAATTTGCTGCTACTTACTTTCAGGGCATGTGATTCGGTGCTCAGAAAAACATTATTCTCAAAGTTAAAAACCGTTGTTCTGCTTAATTTTTGTGTAAACTGTGGAACAATTGAACCATTTTTTGGAACAATTGAGCAGTAGTGTGTGTGTAAATGTGTTAAATATGTATGTATATATACATACACAAATAAGTACAAATCTAACCTGCTAAAAAGGTTATTATCTCTGTTAAAAACTTCTTGTCTCTGGTCTTTAAGTGTGTGGATATAATAGCTCTTGCTAATTATGTATACAATGGCTCAGATGGGATAAGCTGAGATAAACGTATGTGGTCCTGCAGGAACGAGGAGATTGTGATGCCAGACGAGCAGACGGGGCTGGTGAAGGAGAACTATGTGTGGAGTGTTTTGCTGCACAGAGGAGCCTCTTCTGAAGGGTTATTCCTGCATGTGCCTGGCAGCAGTTACGACCGTGACCTCTTCACTATGACCTGGGGACCGACCATTGCCGCCCTTTCCTACGTTTTTGACAAGAGCCTGGATGACACTATCATTCAGAAGGCCATCACTGGGTTCAGGTAAGACCCGCAGATTAGTAGATCGGTTTCAGGCACAGCCTTTGTATCATTCAAGCTGATTAGAGCACATATTGCTAAGTAGTTTGTGTATTTAGTGATTGTCAGACGTTTGTTTCTGCAAACAGTTAAGATTTTGATTATGATGCCACACTCCTTTTTGCTTTCAGGAAATGTGCCATGATCTCTGCACACTACGGCTTCAGTGACGTCTTTGATAACTTAATCATTTCACTCTGCAAGTTTACTACTCTCAGCTCTGAGGTAAGACCTGAAGCACCCCTGACCAGATGCATTCAGTTTCCTGCAGCAGCTTTAGGTCATGAGTAAAAAGATCTGATTGGGATTTGTGTGTCTTTAGTCTGTAGAGAACCTGCCCACCGTATTTGGCAGTAACAGGAAGGCTCAAGTCGCTGCCAAGACTGTGTTCAGCCTGGCCCATAATCATGGTGACATTTTACGAGAAGGATGGAAGAACATCATGGACTCCATGTTGCAGCTTTTCAGGGCTGAGCTCCTACCCAAGTCCATGGTTGAGGTGAGAAGGGAGTGCCAACGTATCACTTGAAATCCCCTAACAAACACTTCTTGCTTAGAGGAAAACAACTGCATATAGCAGGCACATTGTTCCTTGATAAACTAGTCTTATTTAGATCAGGCAATAGTGCCACCTACTGTCATAAAGGAAGATCTGTTTAGATTTGTTAAATGAATGAATGTACATGTGACACACTATTTCATTCTTGTTTAAAGGTTGAGGACTTTCTAGACCCCAATGAGAAGATTTCCTTACAGCGTGAAGAGACACCATCAAACAGGTATACTATATAGATAATATCTGGAAGTACTTGAGCTATGTTTTTATTTTTTATACACACTTCCAGGTTGAAACAAGCTGCTTTTAGTGATTGTTTAGCATTACGGCTCTAATGATGTTTTCCTAATGTTATATTATATAACAGTGGTTCTCAACTCCAGTCCTCGGGACCCACTGCTCTGCACATTTTGTATGTCTCTCTTACCTGACACACTCAATTCAGGTCATGGAGTCTCTCCTAACGAGCTGATGATCTGAATCAGGTGCGTTAAATAAGGGATACATACAAAATGTGCAGAGCAGTGGGTCCCGAGGACTGGAGTTGAGAAACACTGTTATATAATGTATTGTTTGTTAATTTTAGTTATTATATAGTTATTACTTAGTTATTATACCTTTGGCTTCTAGTGCAGTAAAAAATGCATTTTTGGAACTTTAAAATATTTAAAAATATTTAATTTTAATCTGTCAGGCATGCTGTTGAAAACATCTTCACATTTGTTTTATGAAATGTGACATAAGTAAAACTTTGACCATGCAAGAAAAAACATTTGATTCTACAAGATACTGAAACATTCAAAATAAACGTATATTATCTGTATTGCATGATTTTATTACAGTATCTTTTGACCAAACCTGTTTCTACCATGAGCGATTGGGATTTGTTATATAATCAATGTTCATGTATTTGGCTTTATATTTGTCACAGTGTTTATACTTTGTAAGTGAAAATCAGTCATTCTGACTTTTGTGTGATGCCCTAGTGAAATACAAAAAGATTGACACAAGCTAGGGGTCATTCAGCTTTTATGAGAGCAATAAAATTGATTGTGATCCGTGAAATATAATTTGTGTTGAATTTTGAACCCCTGATCAGGAATTTTAGATCCTTGTGAAAAGCCCAAATTTAAACCACACACAGTTATGTCATTTTCAACTCTGTGTTTTTGAATGTAAATCTAAAACAATCCCAAATGAGGTGCCTTAAGATCCTGCAAATGTTTGTCAACAATAATTTCATCTATTCCTTTCTACCACTGTACTTCTGTCAGGGGTGAGTCTGCTGTATTGAGTTTTGTGAGCTGGCTAACATTGAGTGAGCAATCTGGGCTCAGAGGCCCCTCCACTGAGAACCAGGAGGCCAAACAAGCTGCCCTGCTCTGCATTAAGGTACAGCCAACACATTTTGCTTACAAAAGACATTAGAAAGCAGTAGAAGGCCAGTCTGACTCGTTGCTCCATGTGTAAAATGCTATCACATGTGAATCAAATAATTTTCTCACATTTCTTCTGTCTTCACGTCAGCACTGTGACCCAGAGAAGCTGATTACAGAGAGCAAGTTTCTGCAGTTGGAGTCTTTACAGGAGCTCATGAAGGTGAGGTGCACATTTACAGACTGGATGTATACAGAAACCATCTTCCTTGGTGTGTTTCTTACAGTCTTACTTTAAGGTTTGTTCATTATGTAATTTTTAATGTTTCCAGGCTCTCATCTCGGTGACCCCTGATGAGGAAACGTATGATGAAGAAGATGCTGCTTTTTGTCTGGAGATGCTGCTACGTATTATACTTGAAAACAGGTACTGCATGTATGAACATGCTGCATTACCGCATTGAGAATTTACTAGTTGACAAAGATACGGATGACTTGTAGGTTTTTATAGAGAGATGGCTATGTGTTTGCAGGGACAGAGTATCATGTGTATGGCAAACAGTACGTGATCACCTCTACCAGTTATGTGTCCATGCTAATGAGAGCTGCTTCCTGGTCGAGAGAGCAGTGGTGGGATTGCTCAGACTTGCTATACGCTTATTACGCAGAGAGGACATTGGCTCACAGGTACACACACTTGACAGCACAAACTCTCACTTCCTGTCATTGTGTTAGCTGTGTTACAACACTGATTAAAGGGATAGTTCACCCAAAAATGAAAATTTTATGTTTATCTGCTTACCCCCAGGGCATCCAAGATGTAGGTGACTTTGTTTCTTCAGTAGAACACAAATGATGATTTTTAACTCGCACCGTTGCCGTCTGTCAGTCTTATAATGCGAGTCAATGGTAACACAATTTATATCGCGTTCTGACAACGGCAGTGATGTCTAGCACTCATTGAAGTATATGTGCAAGACATCACTGCCGTTGTCAGAGCGCGATCAGACCTCACTAAGCGAGTGCTGAACGCAGTTGGACATAGTGGCGTATTAGAGGTAAAAAATAATATAAATACTGTTCGTTTTCTCGCACAAACCTATCGTTTCATGTCTTAGGACATCAATGTGTCGTCACAAGCCGCAGGGTTTAATCTGGATTTGTCTGTGCATGTTTATTGACTCTTATAAATTGTGTTACCATTGACTCACATTATAAGACTGACTGACGGCAACGGTTGGAGTTAAAAATCATCATTTGTGTTCTACTGAAGAAACAAAGTCACCTACATCTTGGATGCCCTGGGGGTAAGCAGATAAACATCAAATTTTCATTTTTGGGTGAACTATCCCTTTAACAGACCATAACAGAAAAGTAGATAACATGTTAATTATAAGTGTTGTAGAGTATAAAAGCGTAAAAACACAAACAGAAAGTGGGCGGCAAGGGCAGCTGAATTAGACCCTAAGCAGTTTCCTTCCTCTCTCTGCATAGGTTCTCCTCTCTCTTCGCTTGCTGTTGATGATGAAGTCTCATGTCCTGTCCAGAGTCAGTCGAGAGGTGGCATACGGCTTGCATGAGCTGCTCAAAACCAATGCTGCAAACATCCACAGCACTGATGACTGGTACACGCTCTTTTCACTTGTGGAGTGCATTGGGGCTGGGGTCAAACCTCCGGCTGCCATGCAGGTTGCCAGCACCAACCCTGATAATGACACAGGTTATTCAGTCATTCCCAATTTTCAACCATTTTACATACATCAAGACACAGTTGAGAGTGGCTTGAAAGTCCTTTTCCAGATTGGCTTATCTTGTATCCTTTTGTTCCAGGTGCTCAGTCAGATAGTGAACTGAGTACATATCATCAGAGTGAAGTTAGTCTTGACCGGGGATACACGTCTGACTCTGAAGTTTACACTGAGCACGGTAAATCCAGAATACCCCGTTCAGCTACCGATGTGGATGTGGGCTGGCTAGTGGTGAGTGTTTACACCATACCCCAGACAGGAAGCCTATTTGAGACAAATCCACCCTCACCTAAGGGCAATATATATATTTTGCTTTGGATAGACATGTCCCCTAATATAACTTCTTTCTGTTTTGGGCAGGTTGGTAAAGATGACTTGGATGGATCTAAGGCAGCAGTGACCCTAACTTCAAAGCCACTGACCAATCCTCTCGTTAACCAGTACAGTTTAACTCTCGGGCAGGACATGGGTCTGCATGACACCAAGTCCCTCATCAAGTGTGTGGATTCGCTGTCCTTCATCGTTCGCGATGCTGCCCACGTCACTCCAGAAAACTTTGAGCTTTGTGTTAAAGCCATACGAGTGTTTGTGGAGGCTAGCCTTAATGGAGGTACGTATCTCTCAGAATTTAACAGGGGCTTGGGGTAAAAATGCCTCCTAAATTAATAAAAATCCCCCAAAAAGATATGTATGCGATGTGAAACATTTCTTGCATGCTTTCATTATTGAATATGCTGTGCGATCTTCGACACTGAAACCTGCCAGCGTCGTGTGAAACAAATAAATTATCTTGTCTCATCTTTACATAACCACATGACACACAGCCATTGCTCCAGTTTGCATGCTGCCTCAATAACAAAATATTCAATGTTGCAACAATACAAATTAGATTTTATTTTATGATGGGTTTCATTCCAAACAAACCTTTTTGGAGGGCATTTTATTCAAACTTCATTTTGGAAGTTTGACTCCTTGAGGGATTAGAGTGTCTGCTTCACTTCCGTGGCTTTGTAATTGGATGTGTCAGTACCTGTAAGCTCTTTAGTGCTGTATCTTGAGCTGTGCTCCACTGGTGAGTCATTTAACTCGGGGGCAATTCAACTGTCTTGTGTGCCCTCTCCATTTATCCTTCAATCTGCCTCTCAGTTCCTCTATCCGGGGTGGTCGGTGATCTACAGTAGGCTTAGTCAAGACTCATTCAGTACTTTATAGCTCTGCTCTGCCAATCAGCATGGTCTTTTCATGAGCTAGAGGCCTCTGTTTATTTGGGAAGATACCTGCTGTCATCAGGGGCTTACATGCTCACTTTGAGGGCGGCAGATCAAAGTTTTAAGTTTTGATCTAATGGGCACAGCAATGTGATAATGATATGGTAGATATCTGCTTTATTTCTCCTTCCATTGGAAACAGAACACTATATTTACGATGCAATCTTAAAATTGACTGAGATATGTCTGAGACAGATTCTTCTAAAGAGCAAATGTAAGGGTGTGAAGATGGGCAGTCACATGTAGAAAAGCTCACTAGAAAATCAGCACCAGTGATTCATTCTCATAGCTTTGTTTGCACTCATTATCAAACTGCGTCGGCTTTTACCACGCTTGACGGACGTGAGAATGGGGCGGCGTGTGCTTGAAAGCTTAATTTGATTTTGCTTGTTAGTCACTCTGTTGATTGTTTCCACGCCTTCCGCAGGGTACCGCACCCATGAGAAGAAAAAGAGCCACAAATACGACTCTAAATCCAGCCGGCTCCGAAAGAAGCCACGCGAGAAGGAAGGCGCATCGCGGAGAGCCAAAACGTCCAGTCAGCGGCCCGCCCGTTCCCATAGCGACGATGAGGAAGATGAGGGCGTGCCGGCCAGTTACCACACGGTGTCTTTTCAGGTTAGTCTGGACGTAAGTACAATGGCCCTTTCCCTAATTCCTAAATCTGTCCATCATCATGTTTGCAAATCTGTTTGGTGGGGGACGGGCATGTGATCATTTCACATTTGAAACTCTGTAGTAGAAAAATATTTGTTTTGCTTTGAGGTTTTAGTTTCTGACCTCATTTCTGATTTAGAGCTTTTACAATACAAAAAGTTGTCAATACTAATACCAGTAAAATTTCACATTTGCTGAAATAAGATTCAATACAAGAACAAAAAAGAAAATCCTATTAAGTACAGCATTAATTAAAAAGTTAAATATTAGTTATTTACAATAAATACACATTGTGTTAGTAAAAAAAAAGTAATAAAAAAAATCAGAAAAATGATGAACTGTCGTTTCAAGTAAAATTTTAAGTAAAAGTAGTCAAGTAAAAAATTAAAATGTAAAACAATAAAACTAAAATTAAGTATATGTTCTGTACTTTTACTGCTACTGTATTTTATTTATTATATATTACCATATTTTGCTTAAAGAAATTAGAGCCTATTTTTGTTATATTTTCATGAAAGATTGTAAATTATTTAAATCTATAAAGTACATTTGTATAATCCAATTATCATAGTAGTATTTGTTGTACTGCTGTTAAAAAAATAATTGTCTGACCAGGATGATTTTTACAGTCATGACAGTGAGATTTTTTTAATGATTAAATATTGATAGAAACAGGCTTTAAAAAAAAAAAAATATTTTTTTGACCCAGACATTTCTTTGTGATATTTACCCAGGGCAGCATGCTTTCCCCATCTTCATAATCTGAATGGTGCACATCAAAAACAATATCATGTTTTTGTTTTCTTTCCACCTGTTTACATGCCATGTCTCAGTATAACAATCATTTCTTTTGTCCCCATTAATAAGATGAATGTGAGTCTGTTAGGAAAGCAAATATTCATTTAATAGACCAGATATTCCCTGAGTGCTTAGCGATTATTAAAACAGCCTGTTTGCCCATGTAGTTGTTAGACCTGATGCATACACTGCACACACGAGCAGCCGGCATCTACAGCTCTTGGGCAGAGGAACAGCGCCATCTAGAGGATGCTGGCAGAAAAATCGAGGCGGACTCTCAAACACTGTGGTCCAGCTGCTGGTGTCCACTCCTTCAAGGTCAGAGACTGGCCAAAAAGTATATTAGCAAGCCTTAGTGTCAATCAAAAATGCATACATATTTAGGTTTTGTTGTGAAATAAGTAATATCTCTCACTTGCAATATCTGATGTAATGTTATTGAATTTATAAAAGAAACTGGATGTTCAGAGATTCTCTATAACATATGCATTTTGGCCTTGTAGGTATGGCTTGGTTGTGCTGTGATGCACGGAGACAAGTCCGCATGCAAGCTCTCACCTACCTACAGAGAGCACTTCTTGTACATGATCTACAAACTCTAGACGCGGTGGAGTGGGAGTCCTGCTTTAACAAGGTGAACTAGCTCTGTTTGTATCTGTAATTGATGAGTTTAACATGCATTTTCATTTTTGGGAAACAATTCCTTCAATAAAAAGAACTGAGAAATGATCATGTCTGTCTTTCTTCAGGTCCTGTTTCCTCTGTTGACAAAACTCCTAGACAACATCAGTCCAGCTGATGTGGGCGGCATGGAAGAGACCAGGATGAGGGCCTGCACATTGCTTTCTAAGGTCTGGCCTAGGATTTGGTTGCTCATTAATCCTAACTTAAACATGAATTAAAGGTGGTTATGCTGATTATTTCAATTGTTGAAGTGATTTTGATAGGTGTTTTTGGTCTCCTCAGGTTTTCCTGCAGCATCTCTCTCCTCTGCTCTCTCTGCCCACATTTGCTGCCCTCTGGCTCACCATTCTAGACTTTATGGACAAGTACATGCATGCTGGCTCCAGCGACCTTCTGGTGAGATGATCTCAGATGAGCAGATTCAGCATGTAGAATCGGCGTCGGGCGAGAGAGAACTCTGATTGGCTGTTCAGTTTAGTGAATGAGTCGAAGTGTGAGAAAAGCAAAATGAGTCAAGGTGGTATAGACAGAAGGCTGTTCTAATTTTACGTCATGTACCTTAGTGTTTCTGGTGGATTGTTTAATATTGACGTGAGCCGAGTGGAATGTAGAAAGTGATCAGCATGAATGATATTCAAAACGGTAAGCACGCGCTGCTTTGTTTACAGTTTGTGTATCTGCAGCCTGCAGTGCCGGTCTACCTTTCTGAATTACGAATATATATGAAAGAAATAGACAGCAATCTCCTTACATGCAGACGCAGAACACGGGTGCTGGCTGACAGTCGGCTGTAGATCTCTTGGTGTGTTCACCTGCAGTTTTTTTTGCCCTGATACAGGCGAGGCAAGGTGATGACACAGTCGGCATTTTTCAGTGCTAGTTCTTTGTTGTCGGTTTGGTGTGTCCCTACCCTTAGAATCACGTGTATCGACTTAAAAGAAATTATACACAAAAAATGTTGTTGTCATTTTACCCTTTTCTCATTCCAAACCCATATTATATTAACAACAACTGAAATTTCAGTCTGTTCATCACACAAAGGTATCGTATGACCTGGAAATAGTGCAGAAGTCAGATGGACTCATTTTATGATACTAGTTTTCCTTTCTGAGGTTTGACAGTATACATCTCGATCCATTTTTAAATTTTATATGCATGCTGTTCTGACGTACATTTTTCTGCACACATCCAAAGCATGCACAGAAAGCCAGTGCATGAGTACTGAACTAAGTTCTCTTTCGCATCTTATTGTGCTTAAACTGTCAAATACACACAAGGTTCACAGACACACATTGAGTTATGTTTTAAGTGAACGTAAACAGTCGGGAGAAAATCGGATGTATGTCAATATATTGGATCTGTGGATTGTCAGTCTTAAAGTGACAGTAGCCTAATATTCCTGCTGCTGTCTGTGTCCTTAAAGGTGCAGTAAGCGATTTTTGAGAAACACCACCCTCAAAATGCACAAACACGCAATGCAAAAGTGGATGTCTCTTTATCATGGACATGCCTCCTACTGCTGATTGGCTACAAGCGTGTTGTGGTGCTCCTCCCGATCCACTTTCAACAGCGTTACTCAGAGATTGCTTACAGCACCTTTTAATGTTAATCAAACAACACACAAAGAGAAACTCACTCACTGCTCTTGACTGAAGACCGTGTAGCTTGGGGGCTATGTCCTATTGTTAGTAATTTGCATCATTACCTTATGTTTTGTTATCTTGTACTACTATATATTTAAAATAAGGAAATTAGTTGGGCTGTGTTGCTCAATAACTTGCAAAATAGTCTTAAAAACAAAAATGAAAAATAATTGAGATTTTCT